>JAOTNS010003915.1:0-103413 GCA_028476615.1 Culter alburnus
TTTTCATCACGATGAGGTTAGTTAAAGTGTTAGTTTCTTTAAAAAAGTTTGTATTTTAGTTAGTTATTGATGCTATAAAACTCAGGTTTTGGCGTCATGAGGGACAGCTTACAGCTTCTCTGAGTGAAGTCTCACTGAGGCACCAACAGACTTTTTCTTCTGATCTCAGGGGGATTGGAGCTTAACTTTAATTTCTCCATTTCCGAAGCACTGTATATTTCACACTGGAAAATAATGTGTCTGCGTCTGCAGTATTAACCGATTTTTGCAGGAGTGTGGGCGGGGACTTGACTATAGCAGCTCCACTTCGTGATCACCTACTGCGCGAGCTATGGCTCCAAGTTTCACTCGCACAGACCGAGATCAAGATGTCAGAGACCTATTATATACACTGACGCTTCAGTTACTCTCATATGGAAGGAGTGAAGGTGGTCGCCTATTTTTTTGGACAGTCTATGGTAGGAACTTGGTGAGCTAATGCTCTAAACACGCTTCAATGCAGCACTCATTTAAACGCTCTCTTTATTGGCCATTGGTTTCAACAGACCTGCTGGGTTTGGCTAAAATGCTCACGCTGCTAAAAAAAAATACACGGTAAACAGCAATCTTGATGCAGATTGATGCATGTTTCATGAAATAGGTAATCGCGGTAGCGTAATGGGATTGACAATTACCTTTTCTGAGTATTGTTTCCGCTCTAGAACAAAGACAAGACAGTAACGAAACCTTAGCCCACCCCAGTAGCCTGCACCTGCAGGGACCGCAAATCCATGAAATAAACCTTTTTTTAGATTAGCTTGATGTAATTTAACCCTTCAGGACCTGCGTCCATGGGAATGGACATCAATGGATTTCTGGTTAACCAATAAGATTTATGTTTTTCTATGAATATAAGTACTGCCTGGTCACCGATAGTCCCTGATCCACCAATCACAATGAAAGAATGTACCCATAAAATTAATCTGATTGTGCCTCAGACATCACAAAAGCCAGGCATGGCTAACCAACTAGACAGGAGCTTCTTTTTATCTTTTATATGCAGACTCTATGTTCATGGCATTATCAAACTTGAACTGTGTTGTTATAATCCTAATAATATCAAGTGTTAATATTCAAAGTTAATTGTAATAATCTTTCAGCGCTGAAGAGAACAAAGGATCCATCACAATGGGAATCGAAGGTCGTAAAACAAATAAAATGTTATTTTTTTTTTTTGATTTTTGTTGTCATCATAAGATGTATTCCGTTTTTCATTAGTTTTAGTGAAAATAACAGAAATAGCAAATCGTGAAATTAGTGCACTACTGTCTGCAACACACACACACACAAAAAGTTCACACACACACCAACACACTGATCCCTGAGGATATGCAAACAATATATATATTTTATCAAAAACAGCACAGTAACAAACATAACCACCACCACCACAAAACACACAACCCCCCCCACCCCCCCCCCGTCCCCCCCCCCCCCCCCCCCCCCCCCCCCCCCCCCCCCCCCCCCCCCCCCCGCCCCCCCCCCCCCCCCCCCCCTCCCCCCCCCCCCCCCCTCCCTCCCCCCTAGACCCCCCCTATCCTCCCCCCCTTGCCCGCTTTTTTCCCCCCTCCCCCCACCCCCATTTCCTCCGCTCCTTTCCCTTTTCCCTTCTTCTCTTTTTTCTCACCCTTCCTTTCCTCCTCTCTATTTTCCTCTTATCTGTAATTGCAAACACAGGAGAACTTGTTGAGGAAAGCAGACAATTAAGAGTAATTTGGCCAAATCAAAGTCACATCTAATTAATAATTCCAATCCACCTTCTTTCCCAAATATTGAAGAAGAGTCAGTAAATCATACGCAGTTTGTATTACAAAGAAATGATCTTAACCATTGAGTTTTTAAAACACTATTCATTATTTCTAAGTCAATAACATTTAATCCCCCTTCTCGTATCTGCGAACTAAATCAATTTTGTTAATATAGTGATGCTTATTTTTCCAAATAAAGTTAAATAATGCAGTATTACATTCATTTAGTAAGTGAGGTGGGATATCTAAGGAGGAGGCTGGATAAACAAACCTGGAGAGTAATTCAATTTTAGTCAATAAAACTCTTCCAAAATTTGAGATATCTCTTTGTATCCAGAAGTTTTTGTTTCAATTACAACAACAATTTTAAGATGTTTCAGATAACTTGAATCATCTCCTGTTCCTCATTGAAGTTTCAATATCTTTTCAGTTGTAGCACAAATTGACCCAAATGTCTTTGTCATTATCAAGCTCCCTTTAAAGGATATACTACACCTCATAGTTTGACTATGGTCATATCTGCTGAGTTCTGCTGATTTTCATCTATGGCAACATATTGTGTTCAATAACTTTTCCCAAGCGGAAACACAAAGTTTCAGAGCATACTGTAATTTCTTCCTTATAGCCGACTGAACATATTACAGGCCGCTGTCCATTGTGCTGAATGCTAATATTTCAGCTGTGTGACAAAATGTTAAAGTGCTTGTGTGTTGTTTTTTTTTTTTTATAAGCCCAGATTTATGTTCAATTGTTTTTCAAAATATTTGTCAGAAACAACATCACAGTACTTATGTGCAAACAGAATAAAAATAACATCTCTAAGTTGCACTACTTGCACCTTGAAGTTTCACTATCTTTTTAGTCAGTGCACAGAATGACCCAAAATCACCAAATCATTATCAATCCTCTAAAGGACACACATACATCTCACAGTTTGGGGATTGTCCTATCTGCTGAAGTCTGCTGACTCTGACATACAGTAGCACACAACACTCAATAGATAAAAGATGTAACAGAAATATTCGGAACATGATGGAATGTCTTCTTTCAGAATGAACTACGGCCAATGTTTCACCTCAGATGAAGTCTGGAGATGCACATTCATATAAAGACATCAGCATCTGACATGGTACAGTTTTATGGAAGTAATTTAATGCCAAATGTCATTTCTTTTAAACACTATTGAAGGTAGAAACGTGAATACCAATGTCGTAACTTTAGAGACGGTCCCTAAATTTGCGAATATCAAACGTTCAGCGTTAAAAACAAATTTATGCCAGTATCTGCTTTCTTGGAGTCTATAGTATAACCTACATCACAAATGAGGTGCGAGTTTGGTCTTTTATATCACTGTACGAGTCCATTAAGCTAAGAGTTTATGTCCTGATGGCAGAGGAATCCTGTGACGGATGATGGAAACCCTAGTATTACAACACAGTGCTGTGATATAAAGTTGAGGAAACTAAACAACAGAGAGAAATATATGTCTACCTCAGATTTAACACTTGATCTGTACATCAGCATCGGAGAATAACGTTATAATCTTGTTCACTGGAGAGAAAGCTTATGTAGACTACAGGTAACCATAAAGACACTGAATTAATCATAAATGCAGCTTTTGTGTCTTATCAGCTTTTCTGCATGTATACTGGGCCCTGATAATCATCACACATTCACTTACCGCTTGCTCTAATTCTGTAAATCCGTTTTTATGTATGAATGAATGATGAATAGCCGTTGCTCTGGTCTTAAACAGCCGCTAGCGGCACCTGCTGGTGAAGAAGACTAACAGCAGATGGAGATCATGCATCGGCACTCTACTGCTTTTCCTTCTTGAATTTTCTGCCGAATTTGAACCACTGAATTTGTGGAAACGAATTTGTAAAGCGAAATAAAATGGACTGAAAATTGCTAGTCGAATTTCATAGGTTGTATTTTTAAACAGAATGAATATTTTGGAAGTGAAATCTGAAAGGTGAAAATAAATGATTGAATTTTTAATAATGAAAATGTGTGTGAAATATTTTTAATTGAAATATTCACAGCTTAAATAACAACCATGTTGAATTTCAGCCCATAAAAATTCAAGCCTTAAAAATACAATGCATCTAAATGCAAGCACAGCTAATGTAATGCATATTTTTTTCAATTAGTGCAATTCAACAAGCTTTTTATTTCAAAAACATTTGGCATTAAATTACTTCCATACAGTTTCACCTTACAACTTCAATATATTTTTAATGATTACAAAAATTGCCCTTAATTGACTTTGAAATAATGCAGCATACTCTAAAGTACACACTACACCTTATAGCTTTGGTATGGACATATCTACTGAGTTCACTTGATCTTGTAATGCTACTGCATCTAGAGAACATTTTTGCATGGTTGAAGAGGGTTTCTGTAGTACTATTAAAGTTCGTGTGTGTGGGAAGGAAGCGGTCGCACAACAGCATCAACAGAAACAATCCACAAGGGCTTCACTCCAAGCAGTGCGCTGCGCCTCAGTCAGCAGTTCCCCTCTCTCTCCCCAACTCCTGCTTCTCACGTCGTCTTATCCCGTCTCCGCGCCAATCACTAGAACGAGACACAGGTGTTCGTGATTTGTATTCAACCCACTCACTTACCACGCGTCTCCCGCTATCCTCTCCGGTTGCAGACCTCGCTGAACCACGCCCCTCTTGCCACATACCCCCACCGCCTGACTCAGGCCTGGGAGCCGTCCGGCCTGCAGCCCCCCCTCCCCCCCCCCCCATTTCTGGAGAGGAAATCGGCCACAGCCATCTGAACACCCGGCCTGTGGACCACCTTGAACTTAAAAGGCTGTAGAGCCAGATACCAACGAGTGATCCGCGCGTTGGTATCCTTCATGCGATGGAGCCACTGCAGGGGAGCGTGGTCCGAATAGAGAGTGAATTCCCGTCCCAGGAGATAATAGCGGAGGGTGAGGACGGTCCACTGGACCGTATCTGGCGCATCTTTTAGTCAGATCAGTCAACGAGCTGGTGAGGGCCGAATAATTAGGTACAAACCTCCTATAATATCGCCAGCCAGCCGAGGAACTGTCTAACCTCCTTTTTGGTCTTGGGGCGCGGACAGGTCGCAATCGCTGCTGTCTTGTCAATTTGGGGACGCACCTGCCCATGCCCCAAGTGGAAGCCCAGATACCTTACTTCCACGCGCCCAATCGCACACTTCTTCGGGTTGGCCGTGAGCCCAGCCCCTCTCAGCGATCTCAGGACGGCTCTCACATGCTGCATATGCCGCTGCCAATCATTACTATAGATAATAATATCATCCAGATAGGCAGCAGCATATGCACCATGGGGCCGCAGAATTTTATCCATGAGTCGCTGAAAGGTAGCCGGTGCCCCGAACAGCCCGAACGGAAGTGTAACGAATTGGTGTAATCCGAACGGCGTTGTGAAAGCTGTCTTTTCTTTGGATAGTGGCGACAAGGGGATCTGCCAGTACCCTTTCGTTAAGTCCAGTGTCGAATAAAATCGAGCCACACCGAGCCGGTCAAGCAATTCGTCCACCCGTGGCATTGGATACGCGTCGAATTTCGACACTGCATTCACCCTGCGATAGTCCACGCAGAAACGAACTGAGCCGTCCGTTTTGGGGACCAAAACTATCGGGCTCGCCCAGTTACTGCTGGACTCTTCTATTACTCCCATCTTAAGCATTGCCCTAATTCATCTTGAACTACCTTTTTTTTGTGTTCAGGTAACCTATACAGCCGGCTGCGAATAACCACGCCCGGCTCCGTCTCGACATGGTGCTGAATGAGGTTGGTACGTCCCGGCAGGGGAGAGAACACGTCTGCAAACTCCGCTTGCAACTTGGATAAATCATTGAGCTGGGAGGGCGAGAGGTGATCTCCTCCCGGGGTCAGAGCGAGGGATTGAGTTTTTATATTCGCCTCTGGCCCGAGATCATCCTCTCCGCTAATCACCGTCGCCAGCATCACTGACTCTGCCTCATTCCATTTTTTCAGGAGGTTGAGGTGATAAATTTGACGTGCCCCCCTCCTGTCAGACCGTACCACCTCATAATCGACCTCGCCCACTTGCCGTGTGACCTCAAAGGGTCCTTGCCACTTTGCAAGTAATTTAGAATTTGAAGTAGGGAGTAATACAAGCACTTTCTCTCCCGGTGCAAATTTGCGTAAATTAGATCGTCGTTTATACAGCTGGCTCTGTCTGTGCTGGGCTTAACAAATTCTCCATTGACCAGCCCCCAAAGTGTGGAGTTTTGCTCTCAAGTCCAGCACATACTGAATGCGTTCATTATTTATGTACATCATGTGTTATCGTGTAGGAACCGTGACATTTTAGCGTGTAACAGTGCAGACTCAAAGTAATGTTGTGGTTAGATTAACATGCTACACGCTCATGTACTGTAGTGTTTCCTTGTGCCCTAAAACTCTCTAATTATCTCAATACGAGGGGGTAAACATGAAACCTGTGCACCTTATTATTATTTGTTACAGAAGCCTCATATATCTTTAATCTTGATCATTATGATATGAAAATATGAGTTTTTGATTTGGCAAGGCAAGTTTATTCTGTATAGCACATTTCAACAAGAAGGCAATTCAAAGTGCTTTACATAAAACATGGACTTTATGGAACTGAAAATTAATCAGGTTGTTTTTAGAAACCCAAAAAAAACATTATTAACCTTTTTTATTTAACTTTTTTGTCAATGTTTTATATTTTTATTATGTTGTAAAATGTTCCATATTTTAAAAAAAAAAATGTTTAATTGTATTGTACAAATTTAATTTTCATTATGTTTTTTTAATCATTGTGTATTATCTTGAGTTCTTTTTCTAAATAAAACCTTTATATTTCATTTGTTTGGATGGATTGTCATTTATGAGAACCTGTTATATTTAAGTGAAAAGAATCCTTTAGCCATTATTTTGTCGTCTATTACATGTATAGATGTAGTCATTCATTAGCTGTATATTTGATCTACTCTTGGGTTATGGTTAGACGTCTATGAGATTTTCACTGACAGCCCAAATTCAGCCTGTTTTAGTCTTTTAGACATAAAATTGCTTGCTGGAAAAGAAACTGACAGAATCCTACATTAAATCTCATGACATTTATTTTTCAAATCTCACACATGCAACACAACTGCAAATGCTTATTCTTAATAATAAATAAATATATTTCCCCACTAACCTGCCGCCGTCAAGTGCTCGTCTTGTCATTAGCAGTGTTTTTCTCTTAGTCATCATATTTCATACCTGTTAAATTAACATTTAATGAATTTAAACGAGCAGATGAGCATATAAAACGCGCACAAACAAACCAAGCTGACAATTAAACAGCAGTATAATCTTTCATATAGTTATAATTAATCAAATACTTATAAAGGTGAATCATGGTTTTACTATAGTAAGAGTGTAGTAATTATGGTTAATTTTCGTACGAAAAGTAGGCTATTGCTTGCGTTGGTGCTCTTTTATTCCAGTGTTTGAAATATAGAAGTCAACATTTAAAGTGGATCAAAAAAGATCAAAGTTGTCCTAAGAAGAAGGTTTAAGGACATCTTTGTTGAAAGGTTTTGATCCACTTCACATGTTGAATACTGTAGTTGAATGAATGTGAAACTGCCTTAACAATGTTAATATTTAATTAATCTTAAAGAATAATGCAATGACAGCACAACTACTTTGAATATTAGGATTTCTGGCATAAATGTGTGAATTACATACAAATGATTGTCAGTAAATAAAAGCAGAACATACAAAACATACAAAAAATGGCTCAGAATAGTGACTAAAATTATATAATAATATTATGTTCATTCTGATCTTATTCATCACGTCTCACACTGCAGCGATGCATTCACCAGTAGAGCGCTGACACCTGTGGTGAAAGAATCACGCTTATGTTGGATTAAAACTTAAAGTTCGGTTGAGTTTGGAAAGGTCTGTACACAGTAATCATCAGAATATCTCTTCTCCGGTCTCTGAATATGTCTGGAATTTAAAATCATCCAGAGGACTCTCATTTTAAGAGGCGTTTAGTTATCTATGTGATAACAGCCCATTGAAAATGGATATTAACCTGAACCTAACCTGAAACAACTGAGCCGTAATATATCAAACCGGATGTGCGTCACGAGGCTCAGTGCAAGTAGACCATTGTCCAGTAGTTGCTGTATTTCATAATTCATACCACAGTAAAATTAACATAAACATAACTACAGCAGTTTTAAGCATACTGTAAAATAAAGTACAGCATTATACTATTTTATTATTATTAATTTCACTGATACATATTCAATAACAGTTATTAATAAAAGTTATTGCTTAACATCATATTTATGGATATTTGCAGATGTTTATTTAACTCAAATGTATTTATACCTCGCAAATACAAAGTACCTTGGTACAAAACACAAGGCGACTATATGCTTTTTAAAGTATATACCTGCCAATTAAACGTACTCATATGACATTCATCTTCACGACACTGTGCGAGGAAAAGGAATGAACGCTTGCTCATATTTTTATGGAAGCGTATGAACTAAGACTTTATATCTTGCAAATAACATCAAATAACCAATAACACAAAAATATAAAGTGAAAAGAATTAAGTTAACCTACCATACTCTTGTGGATTTCATCTGTCACAGAGCCATCTACTGCGTAAGGAGGTGTGCGTTTGGTTTTGCTGTCATTTAGTACATTATTTAGATTTATAGTAGGCTAATATTTGCCCACAATGCATTGAAAATCTACAGTAACATACGTACACAGCTTGTGAAAGAATACAGTAATAAATATAAGTATACATTTAAACAACAGAGAAATCATTTACAGTGTAGCAGTGTTCATTTGGCAGCCATTTTTGATTTAGTCTTAATCTTCAGATGAAAATGCTCCTTAGTCTTAGTCACATTTTAGTCATTTTAGTCTTTCATATTTAGTCTAGTTTTAGTCGACGAAAAGTCATCACATTTTTGTCAAGTCTTAGTCATTACTTTTAGTCAAACTACAGTTACCAACATTCATTTTGATAGCTATTTTATATGTAGTCTTTAGACAAAATAGTCAATGTTCTTTTAGACCGATTCATTTAAGTTTATGAAAAATCTGAATCAGGTAAGAGACTGACCAAGCACTCATAGCAGCAGCAGCTGGTGCAATTGTACATCCTCTTTCAGTGCTTCTCAAACTTTCTAGAGTGTTGTACATCCTTCTGTGTACCCTCTCTTTTCCACTTAGACTGCAAATCGATTTTTCCAGTGCATTTTTTTTACCTTCATAAATATCTTTGTAAAATAAATAATGCCTTATATATATATATTACAAACAGTTCTGTCTGGTTCTCGAATCTGATTGGCTGATAGCATGCGTATTTCAGTGATAACAGCACTCCTACTGCCTTTTCACCGTTTGTATCACTCCGCTTGAAGTGACCGTCATGGCGGCCAATCAATCAACCGTAATTTTTACAAATACTACTTCTTGTACCACGAACTGTAGTTTAATAGTTTTTTAGGCGAGAATGTAGTTGTTTAGACCTGAAATATGTGACTCATATTAATAACAGCGCCTATTTTACAATTGTTTTGACGTTTTCGGAGATGCGATCTCGAGTGCGTCAGCGGCCGTTCAGTGCTTCTGTAACCGCCGAGAACAGCTTCATCTCGGCCAGTGCCTCGGGGATTTGCCGCTGGCTCTTATAGTGGTTAAACACGAGACATAATTCAATTTAAGTACATAGAACTGGCAATCTTTGGTCTTATTAATCTATTTGTTCCAGAGCAAGTCGATTGTGCTATATTAAATTTGATAATAATAAAACGTTACATCCTTATATAGCACATTGGCTACAACTAGACGGGACATATAAGACTCTCTCCGCTCTTCAAATACGTAAAAATTAAACTTTATAACATATGGTTTTTTGAGTAAAGAAAACGCTTTACAATTTTTTTTTAAACATCAGATCTTTATTTACCTTTGCATTGCACAGAGGAGATTTCCAAACTGCGTGCTCACTTCATTCGGTGAGGCAGATTAATGAGGTTTGATTGACAGTTTGAGGATCCAATGGAGTTAGGAGGTTTTGTCACAAGCTCTTTAAAATCCTTTTCATTCGTTAAATATTTGTAAAACCACATACAAGCGTAAATGGTGACCTATTTTTTTTTTTTAATAACTAGTGCTTTATGTTTGACTGAACTTACAATTGTGCTATTTGTTGTTCTAAATATTATTGTTAATAAATATGATTTTATATAATATGTCCATAAGTAATATGGATGAGTGAACATTACATTAATACGCCATTAGATGGCGGCAACACTTTACAGGAGAATGAGTCAGTGAAGCACAAGAGACTTTAAATTAAAGGAACTTTTGCAAAAGGAAGTTGTTTTAGCGCTGTGGTGTAATGGATTTTATGGGAAAATTCCCAAACTGTAAAAAAGGACAAATACAAGATCAAACAGACTTGTATAAAGGATATAATATTATGGACATCGACTTGAAGAATGAATGTAATGCAATATACCAGACACAGGTAAAGCCTACTCTCTCTCTCTCTTCTCTCTCTCTCTCCGCGCTCTCTCTCTCTCTCTCTAATACTGTACAAAATTCAATGTTTCAATGAAGCGACTCAACGTTCCTTCGTTACTAGTTCTAAAGTGACGTTTTAGAGTTAGTAACGGAGGCTTGGTTCAACTGACAACTTGAGTTTGAAACGTTCCTTCGTTACTAGTTCGGAAGTGACGTTTTAGAATTAGTAACGGAGGCTTGGTCCAACTGACAAAAATTGAGATTTGAATCCGTGGCGGAAGGAAGTAGTGCTGCACAAAAGAGGGTTTTAAAGACACTCCGTTGTTGTTATTATTATTTACACACTCGTGCCGTCGAACTGTTGTATAAACGCAATATCACACTCGTAGCCGTGCGATATGGCTGTATATCAGCACGCTGTGATTACCTGCGGCCTCGTGCCTACGGACGAATCACAGCGTGCTGATATACAGCCATATCGCACGGCTACTCGTGTGATATTGCTCATATATATATATATATATATATATATATATATATATAAATGCAATAAATATAATGATGATGTAGCGCCCCTACCGTCTTTATGTTAAATAAGTAGGGCAGCGCACCAGATTCATTAATTATGTGCCTACAGATGTTGAAGTTAGGCCCTCTGACGTCACAATGAAATAATTCTACTTTAGAATGTTATTCATAATAAAATGTATATTCACATATGAATAACTTGTCCTGAATAAACTCTTGTGAATGAATAAAACTCAGATAACAAAAGATAAAGAATTTAATTAGAACAGAAATAGAAAATCAAAGACAGAATTTGAGTGATGTGATGTTTCACACAAGCACATAGACTTTAAATATGACCAAATTAACACCAAAAAAAGGCAATATCTCAGGTAACAGACTTATGAAAGTGGTCTCAGTAACGAAACTGTATCAAAAGACAATCAATTGAACCAATTAACTAATTTGGACACACAGACTCACACTGAGTTTCAAACCATCACTTTGAATATACAGTTGTTAAGCGCGCTGGATAACCACATAAATGACGATTAAACACTGTGGGCCCACATAACCACACACACATACACACCGTTGCAGGCCTGGATCGTAGCTCGGGTTCGTGGTGACCAGGGGCCTGTACCATGATGGTAAATGAACAAACACAGGGTTATAGGATTAGTTTCGAGTTGACAAAACCAAACCACTCCAAACTGGCTTTGTTGGTACCATGATGCTGTGGGATTACAAATTTGTACTATGTTATATCTAGGTTCCAATGTAATAGTTTATGAACTGAAAACTGTATGTACATTGAATTTTACATTTTGAGGTAAAGATAATGACATTCAAAGGAGATCAAGGCAGGCAGCCCAGGTGTGTGTGACATAAACCGTTTGTCTTCATGCACTTCCTGACCATTTGGCATGACAAGCTCAAGATACAGCGGTGCCTTTGTCTCTATGATAATGTAAAGGTATGGGCGATACTGTCAGACTGATTGGATTAGCACCTATGCATTTGAATGACACAGTTATGCTGATTAGATCATGGCTGGGAAATGTAGGGAATAGGCTGATTCCTGCACTGCATTTGCATGCTTTGTTTAGACTGTCTCCACCTCTACTCTATGTATCCCTCCCCCTTGAACTACCATATATATGAACTACCAAGTACACTGCTTTAGTTAGACTTGGATGACTACAGTGACACACACAGCACGTTTCTCAATAAAGAGTAACTTCTGCTTGAAAGATATCCCAACGTCT
Source organism: Culter alburnus (assembly GCA_028476615.1). Taxonomy (NCBI): domain Eukaryota; kingdom Metazoa; phylum Chordata; class Actinopteri; order Cypriniformes; family Xenocyprididae; genus Culter; species Culter alburnus. Next base: position 12,111 of record JAOTNS010003915.1, read on the forward strand.
CCTGGTCTCTGCTTCGACGAAAAAAAAGTTTCCAACAATGCTGATTATCAACTTCCTCTGTCAACCCAGGCTTTGATCCTGAGTTTGTGGAGCGCGTGCACATGAATCAGTGACATCGGTGGCAAACAGCCAATCACATGCCTTACAACAGAGATAAACTGTGATTCACTTCTCGCGAGAGAGCCAGCGCGATTCAAAACTCTTTTGCTGAAAATGAAGAATTTAAATGCATTTACACTAATGGAAAATACTTGTCTGTGAAAGAGAACAAATAAAAGAAATGATCTTTCTCTGTCAGTGCAAGTGAAAGTTGTGAAGTTAGTTTATATAGTTTGATAATATATAGTGATAGAGACTCAAACATACAAGGTCACATGTAGTCATATTTAAAGAGTATATTTATACCTTATTTAGGCCTGTATTACATATGATCTATATATTAATATTCATTGAAACTAAGTGCTTAATAACTACTGTTACACTAAACTTGCTTGTGTGTAATGGATTAATAAAAATATAGATCATATAATTATACAAATCATATATAAATTATATCATCATTAAAACCAGACAATTTCATCGTTAAATATTTGTTTTTACTATATAGTGACCTTTAATTTGGAGGAAGAGAAACTGGGGGAGTGACTTTACTGCGTTGGGTGTGTCAGTGTCACTTTGCTCACATCTGATTGGTCCGATTTCAGTTTCAGATCTCTAACCCAGAACATAACCTGCCCCGGAGCAGGTTAGCCGTGGAACGTAAGTTACTATGGTGATGAACACCGCTAAAAGTCAAGTTACTTTCATGGTACATAAAACCCAGGATTGGCACAAACTAATCTGAAACTTACCTGGCTAGCCAGCTAATCCAGCTTCATGGTACAGGCCCCAGGAAACTGAAAAATGGCTGCTTAACTCTCCTGAGCACAAACAAATCAACAAGGGTACCTCAATTTTCAGGTGCGAATCAAACAGCAATCTTGGAATCCTGTATTAGGGGCCGTTCACACAGAACGCGTCTTTGCATCTAAAAACGCGAGACGCAGCGCTCAGGAGTGGTTTTAAAAAAAGCGCAGTGTAGAACCCGAGAGTCTCGAGACGCGCTTTTGAGATGTGAGGCAATAACAACAATAACGGAAATAATAGAAATAGGCAAACAGCAGAATTGACAGATACAAGTTTTGACATTCAAAAAAAAAAGAAAATAAGATAAAAATGAGCACCTCCTCCGCCATGTTGCTGTCATATAAAACAGTTGTCATGCCAACTTGCAACGCTTGCCCCGCCTCCGAGTTCTTCTGATTGGTCCACTGTTTTGGAACTGACATTGATGAGCGGCGCTGCATTCAAAAGTTAAAATTCTTTTAACTTGACACGGCGTCTTAAAAACGCGGCGCTCATGTAAGGGGTGCTGCAAAAGATGCGAGGCGCGAGCGTAATGGTCATGCACGTCCGTCAAGCGCGTGTTTACATAGAAAAACAATGGGAAAGTGCATTGGAATAGAAAAACGCGTTCTGTGTGAACGGCCCCTTAGGCCTTCCGCAGCTCCTCGGTCTCGCTCTCCCTCGCCAGCCAATGAAACGCTCCTCCCACACGCAGCCAGAGGAACCCCAAATATCGCGGGTATCTGGGGCGCTATCTGGTCCTCAATGTCTCCCTCGAAGTTCCGAAACAACAATGCTTACAGTCGCCAATCTGTTTTGTTCAACTGTTCCGCTAATTTAATAGTCTGGTTCAGATGAATAACGTAAACCGTACGGGATATTAAGGAAACAGTCCGTAAGCTGACGACACCAGAATGTCCTATAAACGAAGCGAACTCACATTAAACACAAATAAACAGGACTCGTGTTTCACACGCGATCAATATTACAGTTAAAGCAGAACTAAGTAACTTTTTTACCTTCATAAATAGTTTTCTAAGTCCTTACGATGGTTAATTGACTTGTAGTGGTGTGTTTGAGGCGAGCACTAACTCCCTCTGGCACGTCTACGCCAGAATACAGCACTTGCAAGTTGAGCTGTGCCGACCCGACACAATCTCGCCTCATGTTCATGTTCACGCGAGAGTGACAAAATGCTTTACGGTAATTCAAAAACAATTTATATATTATGACTTTATAAGACAATTTCGAAAATTACCCACCTCCATCGAGTGTACTGTATTTGCAAATTACCCACCTCCTCTTTCTTGTATTGAAAAAATGAATTAGCTGTTGGTAGCACATTCTCATTGGAGTATATTGCTGGTTAGGTTTGAAACCCGCCACAGGGTGTCCGGTAAGAGACGTAGGCAAAAATGGTTGAAACATGGGAGTAACCCGTTTATTTGTCACCACAACAACTCTCAGTTGTTACTAAAAAGTTGAAGAGTTGTCTTAGTTCAGTGTTTTCAGTATATGTGTGTGGTTTTTCTATAAAACAGAAAATAAAGAGTAAAATAAATATACATAATATTAAATTGATTGTTCTAAACAAATACACAATTTATTGAGCAAAATACAGAATTAAAAGGAGTAATAGTTGTAAGAAAACAAATTAAGTTAAACAATAAACAGCTTAATTTGTTCTATATAGTGGTGCTTTGTCTGGACATGTTCTGCGCACATGCGCATTAAGTTTTTACAACTTAGAATCCCTCAAAAACGGGCACTTAGACGAGTAAACTGCACCGAAGTACAAACAAAATGCAAACACAACATCAGTATAAGCAAGTATGAATAAAGTTAACATATATATACAGCGTAACATCGTGCTAAAGACAATAATCTCTTATCATTAGCCATAGTGACGCACTTTATAAAAGCAAATGGAATAGCATAACACACAAGCGATCCTACAAAGATCACATATAATACACTTACTTTGAATAGACGCACAACACCCGAACAATGAATAAAACTAATAATATATAACAGAAAAGTTCAGCATCTGCGTCAGCGCTCCGCCGGACTCGCTTTCAACTTCGCACTAAGCGCTATGGGCGGGATGATCGCCTGCACGTCGATCCGCGAGCGCTGATTGGCTGCTGTGCTGGATGCTGCGTGTCAATCAATCTCGGCAATCAGAGAGAGAGATTTATATCAGAAGGCATATTATTCTTATGAATATAATGGCCTTTTTAACAGCCGCCCCCAGATTCTGGGGACAGAATCTGTACAATCACAAAAAAGGCCTCTAAGTAACATTTTGGTGTACAGTCTTACATTACTCAGAAATGCTAGGCAATTGTATAATACGTGCTATTGGGCGTGTGTAGGTCTTTTCACCCACCTTAACATTAACTGTCCTCACTCTGCCGTCAGCCCCAGGGAAGACTTCTGACACCCACTGGCCAAAGTGCTCGAGGCAACTGTGGGTCAACGATCATCACTATGGTGCCAACTTGAATGTCAGATATGTCCCCTTGCCACTTCTGACGGGTTTGCAGACCAGGAAGGTAAAACCTCAGGAAGTGTCTCCAGAAGTGGTCTGCAAGAACTTGGCTGTGGCGCCAACGCCGCCTGCTTATAAGCTCAGACTCTGGGTATACCACTGGAGGTAGAGTAGAATCCGGCTGCCCCATCAAGAGAGAGTTTGGAGTGATGGGGTCTGGGTCCGCAATGTCAGAGGAAGTATAACCCAAGGGGTTTGAGTTTAGAATTCCCTCAATCTCCACTAACACCGTTTGTAGCACTTCAAAGGTTACCGACTGAGCTCCGATGGTGGCTGTTAGTGCTTGCTTGAGAGAACGTATTTCTCGCTCCCAGCAACCTCCGAAGTGAGGAGCATTTGGGGGGTTGAAACGGAATTCGATCTGTTGTCTGGCAAGCTGTGCTTGAAGTTCAAGGGCAAGAGCTGCAAAGGTTTCTCTGAGTTCCCTTTCTCCTCCTTTAAAATTGGTACCCTGATCTGATATGAGTTCAAAGTGGGTTCCGCGCCTGGCTGTGAAGCGTCGGAGGGCCATGAGGAAAGAGTTAGCATCAAGGTTATGTAGGACATCAATGTACACTGCTCGAGTGGTTAAGCACTTAAAAATGATACCCCATTTCTTTTCAGTCCTCCTACCAACCTTGACAGCATAAGGGCCGAAACAGTCCATACCTGTAGAATAGAATGGAGGCCGAAATAAGCGTAGTCTGGCTGGAGGTAGGTCTGCCATTTTAGGGATTTCTGGATTCTTCCTCCATTTCTGACACTCTTCACAGCTCCGTTGAAAACTCTTAACAGCTTCCCTACCACGGAGAATCCAGTACTTGCGTCGAAGTTCAGCAAATACTCTCTCATATCCTGGGTGGTGGAGTTTGGCATCATAACTTTGTATGATGAGCTGTGTGATTGGGTGCTTTGGATCAAGAACAATGGGGTGTACAGTGTCTCTCTCAAGGTAGGGACTGTGATGAAGGCGACCTCCAACTCGAATTAGCTGGGTCTCGCTGTCAAGTTCAGGTGCCAACGCTTTTAAGCGACTGTTATGAGAGAGAGGGGTTTACAAGCCCTTAATTGTTCAAGGTCTAAGGGGAAAGACTCTTGTTGGGATTGTTGTAGAAGAGTGACTTCAGCATCTCTGTAGGCACTGGCTGTCAGGCTGCTGGTGGCCGCCCCGTGAGAAGCCGTGGACTCTATCAACTCTTGGAAAGTCTTATGATGATCAGGGTTAGGGACTGATGTGCTGGTCGTGAAGCATGCAAGTGTGCACAAACCAGTCTTGCGCAGCTCATCTCCATTTACCTCCACAGGATGTGGCGTTTCAGGCCATGAACTTGGAGAGCCTTTTAAGAATGATGGTCCCTGATACCAGTGGCTTTCTCTGGACCAAGCTCATTCAATGTTCGTCCCCGCGTGATGTCATCAGCAGGGTTACTGGATGATGGCACAAATCTCCATGTGTGCTGATCCGTGAGATCTTGGATCTCTGCCACTCGGGTGCCGAAAAAGACCTTAAATCTACAAGACTCAGACTTGAGCCAGGTAAGGACGATGGTTGAGTCAGTCCATAACGTGATGTGATGAATGGGCAATGTTAACTCAGAACTTACAACTTTGGCCAGTTGAGCACCAATTAGCGCAGCGCAGAGTTCTAGGCGGGGTATGGACTGCTGTTTCTTGGGCGCTACTTTTGATCTGGCTGTAAGGAAAGAGACCTCCACATCCCCCTGCTGGTCTTCTGACCTTATATAACCATATGCCCGTTCAGAGGCATCACAAAAGATGTGGATGTCTCGCTGACTTATTTCTTTGTCTTTGGCCGGACCAGTGTAGGATCTTGGGAAGGCAATGTGCGGAAGAGATGGTAACTCTACCTCCCACTCTGTCCAAGTTTGCAATAGATCAGGGGGAAGGTTTGGATCATCTCAGTCCCTTTTTTTCTCCCACAAGCGTTGGACTATGAGCTTTGCCCTGGTGGTGTACGGAATGACTACCTCATTCCGTACACCACCAGGGCAAAGCTCATAGTCCAACGCAGGGGATCATATTGACTAGCCAGTGTTTTGTAGATGTTACGCATAGTGATCTCAGTACTCTCTGTGGGACGATATCTATAGGGAATGGTGTCTGTCTGATGGTCCCAAAGCAATCCCAGAGCAGATTCTTGCGTATCTGTCTTGCCATGAGAAATCCAGAGCTCAGCACTGGCCGATTTTAACTCTGAGGGCAGGTGTTTTATGGTTGATGGCTGATTACTAGACCACTGTCTCAATTCGAAACCACCATCTGCCAGTAAGGTCCTGAGTTTGTTGATGAAGCTTTTAGCTTCTTCTGTCGTGGTGAAGCTTTGCAGGCAATTGTCGACGTAAAAGGACTTTAAGACTGAATGTCTGACGTCTTCTTCAGGTCTGCTGTGATCAAGAACATGCTTTTGAAGGGTGTACACTGCACAACAGGGACTGCAGGTGGTTCCAAAGGGAAGGACCTGCCACTCAAAAACATTAGGTTGTTCCTGTACCTTGAAATCTCGCCAGAGAAAACGCAGCAGTGGTCTGTCCTCTGGGAGCAACCTGACCTGGTGGAACATCCCACGTATGTCACTGCTGACTGCAATGGAGTGTTCCCGGAATCGGAGTAGAACAGCGAGTAGAGACGGTCCCAGTACTGGCCCTGGGAGCAACAGCTTGTTGAGGTTTTGGCCCTGATAACTGAAGGAGCAATTAAAAACTACCCGTTTTTTCCCATTGTGGTGGACAATATGGTGTGGGATATACCATGAGTAGGCAGAGTCCTGTTCAGCATGCTGATCCAGCTTAACAGCATAGCCTGCTTGTTCCAGTTTGTGGATTTCTGCTGAGTAAGCAGCTGCTTGTTCTGGATTTTTAACCAGTCGCTTCTCTGTAGCTCTCAGCTGTGAGATCACTGCCTCTTTGGGAGCTTTCAGCTGTGGCATGTTTTTGACCCGCAACAGAGGAGTGGCATATCTCTTTACCCCATCTACTTCAACCCTGACCGTCTTGGCTCGATTGCCTCATGGTCTTGTTTGGATCTGGTGCTTGTCTTCTCATTGCGCCAGGGTAGCGCATCCATCTGCCACAGTCTTTCAACATGCTTAAAGAGATCTGTCTCAGGAGATGAGGTAAAGAAACAATGTTGTTCATTGGTCTCCCACTGGAGATGCTGCACGGGCCCCTGCAATGTCCACCCAAGCCGTGTTTTAACAGCAGCAGGCCCCCCTGGTGGTCCAAGGCGGACTGGCTCCACTGGAGTAATCAGATGGGGGTAATCAGACCCGATGAGCAGCACAGGACGCACAGTCTCTAGATGTCTTAATGGAAGACCCCTCAGGTGTTGATATTTCTCCCTTAAAGCTTTGACTGGATGTGTATGTTCAGCCAGGCTAAGCTGCTGGGCTGTAAATGCACCTTTGATGTGGAACACCTTCTTGGGCTGTGACAGGGGAGAGATCGAGAATGACACCATTGCACCACTGAGGACTTGGAGCTCTTGCCTGACTGTGCGGAGCGGTAGGTCTTCTGGTTTACCTTTGAGGCCAAGCTGTTGAGCAGCACTGTGAAGAAGGATAGTTCTTTCTGACCCGTCATCCTGGATGGCATAGGCACTCGTGGTGTTTTCCATTCCTGAGTATTACTTTACTTATCTTCAGCAGGACTTTTCGGCTGGCAGGAGGCTTTCGAATGAGAAGAATCACGTTCATGGTATTAAGAAGACAGGAATTGGTTGCAGGAGTGGAAGCAGCTTCAATTGGCACAGTCTGTGAGCTCTTAGCACTTTTCACAGTAATGTCGTGAAGAACAAGCAGATGTCGACCGTTACACTGCTTACAGCGCATTTTCAGACTGCACTCCGTTGCTTGATGGCTCCTGCCACAGCGCCAACACCGATTGTTCTCCTTGACCCAGGTACGCTTCTGATTCGTAGTGAGCAGCTTGAAATTTGAGCAGTTATTCAAGGAGTGCTTAGTTTGATCGCAGTAGGGGCAGTAGGGTTTTGGAACAGTTTTCACAGTAGGAGCTGAGGTATTTGTGTCAAGCAAGGCTTTCTCAGTGTTCAGCAGAATGTTTGCATTCTTGTTAAAGGGCTTGTGTTCTCTGATTACCTCTCTGGTCCGTGCAGTGGGCCCTCTACATTGGCTAGTTGCAAATCTTAACGTGTCCTCCTGTACTTGGATTTCGTACTCCAACCATTCAGAAAGATCCAGAAGTGTTGGAATTGAAACACGGTGTGGATGTGCAAACCGGCGAAAACTTGACCTGAGATCATGTGGTAATTTCCCCAATAATCTGGAGACATGGGAGCCACACTGCAATTCAAAGGTGCCCTTCTTTCCGAGTTGCCCCAGTATCCCAACCAGTGACCGAACTTTAAATGCAAACAGTCTGAATGCTTTTATGTCCCCACTGCTGATATTTGGGCCATCCATAAGTTCTGCTATTCGTTGTAATGCAAGCTGGTGTGGCTGACCATACTGCTGGTCCAGTGCGGCCATCGTTCTTGTGAAGGGGTATTGGGAATGGCTATATGAATCAGCGATGAGTAACGCTTCTTCTAGCTTGAGATGATCTGTAAGAATCTGAAATTTGTACCTCTCTATAGCACTAGCAGGGAGTGTGTTCTCCAAAGCGATCTTCAACCGTGAAAACTCTCTCGGGTTTGGATGTACAAAGTCTGGTATGGTGGGAGTAGGGCCTCTGTACATTGACTCTGGTTCAAACTGAGGCACTTGACTTGGAGAACTATGGGGCATTTTGTGGTGCCAGGCAGAATCATAAGGTGAGGAGGTTTCATACTCCTGCTGGTATGAGGGATAATAATCACGGTCATGGTGGTAGCATTCTTCTTCCTTTGGCGCCCCCCTAACTGGGTGGCTGGGCACTTGGAATGTCATAGGGGGAGTACATTTTGTCTCTGGGAGCAGCCACCAAAACTGGAGATTGTCCTTGAGTTGAACTGTCTCGCCTGAAGCGTGGTGCTGGTACTGGCCCGAAGCTTCTGGCCGCAGGCTGCACGTGCTTCACATGGCGTGGTGCAGGAATAGGTTTGCTAAGATGAGGTTGAGGGGCAGGAATAGCAGATGGATGGGGCTGAGGTTGTTGTTGATCAACCTGAACTTGTAGCTGCTGCATCTGCCGCTTAAGCTGCGAGAGCTCTTGAGCAAACTACTGATTTGTCTGCTGCAATGAATCCCTTTCCTCTTGCATCATCTGTACAGTATGACGCATATTCTCATTTGCATGGTGGAGATCCCTGTTTCGTTGCTTAAGTATAGCATTCTCAGACCTGCCTGGGTCTGTGTCGGACCACTCTTCTGAACTTTGAGGGTCATCACCTGGAACCGGCGGAAGACTGATTGCTGTTGCGCCCTCCTCTTGGTCTTCACATTCTGACAGGTTGGAGGGTATCTGAGTGTGTGGTGACATGGGTTCGGGATACAACGTAGGCAGGGCAAAGCCAGTGAGATCATAATCCTCATATCGGGTGGGAAGGGCAGTCTTCCTTCTGACACGCCCAGTTGGCTCATCTTCTGCATATGTTGACATCTTATAAACCTGCAGCAAGTCTCACTCCGGCTCGAAGGACCATGAAAAAATGAATTAGCTGTTGGTAGAACATTCTCATTGGAGTATATTGCTGGTTAGGTTTGAAACCCGCCACAGGGTGTCCGGTAAGAGACGTAGGCAAAAATGGTTGAAATATGGGTGTAACCCATTTATTTGTCACCACAACAACTCAGTTGTTAGTAAAAAGTTGAAGAGTTGTCTTAGTTGGGTGTTTTCAGTATATGTGTGTGGTTTTTCTATAAAACAGAAAACAGAAAGTAAAATAAATATACATAATATTAACATTGATTGTTCTAAACAAATACACAATTTATATTGAGCAAAATACAGAATTAAAAGGAGTAATAGTTGTAAGAAAACAAATTAAGTTAAACAATAAACAGCTTAATTTGTTCTATATAGTGGTGCTTTGTCTGGACATGTTCTGCGCACATGCGCATTAAGTTGTTTACAACTTAGAATCCCTCAAAAACGGGCACTTAGACGAGTAAACTGCACCGAAGTACAAACAAAATATGCAAACACAACATCAGTATAAGCAAGTATGAATAAAGTTAACATATATATACAGCGTAACATCGTGCTAAAGACAATAATCTCTTATCATTAGCCATAGTGACGCACTTTATAAAAGCAAATGGAATAGCATAACACACAAGCGATCCTACAAAGATCACATATAATACACTTACTTTGAATAGATGCACAACACCCGAACAATGAATAAAACTATATAATATATATAACGGAAAAGTTCAGCATCTGCGTCAGCGCTCCGCCGGACTCGCTTTCAACTTTTGCACTAAGCGCTATGGGCGGGATGATCGCCTGCACGTCGATCCGCGAGCGCTGATTGGCTGCTGTGCTGGATGCTGCATGTCAATCAATCTCGGCAAACAGAGAGAGAGATTTATATCAGAAGGCATATTATTCTTATGAATATAATGGCCTTTTTAACATGTACTGTATTTGCAAAACTACTGCACTGGTGAGCATTGTAGTCGTTGTAGTCCAGAGCTGCGCTTGGAGTATTTATGACAGTGTGATTCACTGAAGGAACCTGTAGAGGGCACTTCGCAAATCTTACTTTGTTCCGCTTTAATGTTTTTTTAAACTTGTAAATCATTCACCACTCTATAACCGCATATGGCGTGTTTCTCTCATAGCTTACATATCGCTTTCCCGCCTTGTCAATCCACCCTCACAAACAGCCACTCAAAATACATAACACATAGGCGCGGACGGGACTTAACTCTCTTGAGCCAATAAAATAATGAAAGCCCTAACTTGTAGGTTAAAACCAAATTTTTCACGTGTAAAACAATCTAACTTGATATATGTTCGCGATCTTAAAAGTGCCTTAGATTCAAAAATTGAATTTACCTCGTTGAATAACAAGAGTTCAGTACATGGAAATGACATACAGTGAGTCTCAAACTCCATTGTTTCCTCCTTCTTATATAAATCTCATTTGTTTAAAAGACCTCCGAAGAACAGGCGAATCTCAACATAACACCAACTGTTACGTAACAGTCGGGATCATTAATATGTACGCCCCCAATATTTGCATATGCCAGCCCATGTTCAAGGCATTAGACAAGGGCAGCCAGTATTAACGTCTGGATCTGTGCACAGCCGAATCATCAGACTAGGTAAGCAAGCAAGAACAACAGCGAAAAATGGCAGATGGAGCAATAATAACTGACATGATCCATGATATCATGATATTTTTAGTGATATTTGTAAACTGTCTTTCTAAATGTTTCGTTAGCATGTTGCTAATGTACTGTTAAATGAGGTTAAAGTTACCATCGTTTCTTACTGTATTCACGGAGACAAGAGCCGTCATTATTTCATTTTTAAACACTTGCAGTCTGTATAATGCATAAACACAACTTCATTATTTATAAATCTCTCCAACAGTGTATCATTAGCCGTTAGCCACGGAACACAGCCTCAAATTCATTCAGAATCAGATGTAAACAATATAACAGTATACAATACTCACATAATCCGACGCATGCATGATGAACACTTTGTAAAGATCCATTTGAGGGTTATATTAGCTGTGTGAACTTTGTTTATGTTGTTTAAGGAAAGCGTGAGCTCCGTGGGCGGAGAGCACGAGATTCAAAGGCGCAGCACAGCATAAATCGGTGCGTTTATAATGATGCCCCAAAATAGGCAGTTAAAAAAATTAATACAATTTTGAGCTGAAACTTCACAGACACATTCAGGGGACACCTTAGACTTATATTACATCTTTTAAAAACATGTTCTAGGGCACCTTTAATGCAAAGGGTTCATGAACTGTATCTGTTTTAGTTTGGGTATGTCATTTCTCTGGATTTTCCAAAAGTGGGGGTGCAGGGTAACAGGTTAAACTCCTAGATGTGACCATAAGTCTCTCCTCTGGTTACCATCCCCAGACGAACGGGCAGATGGTGCAGACGATTCAGGAGGTTGGCCGTTTCCTGCGTACCTTCTGTTACGACCACCAGGACTCCTGGAACCAGTTTCTGGGTTGGGCTGTGTATGCCCAGAACTCCCTCCGTCAGCCACTGTTCCCCTGTGATGGGGAACCCTCGGATGTCCCTGCAGTGGATTACTGGTTCCAGAAAGGCGAGAGCGTCTGGGACTCAGCCCATTTACAACTCCAGCGAGGTACGGAAAGACTATGTACTCACATGAACTGATTTAAATATGTTTTTAGTACATTAATGGATCTTGAGAGAGGAAATGTCATTGCTGGCTATGCAGGCTCTCTGAGCCATTGGACTTCATCAAAAATATCTTAATTTGTGTTCTGAAGATGAACGAATGTCTTAGGGGTGTGGAACAGCATGAGGGTGAGTAATAAATGACAGAATTTTAATTTTTGGGTAAACTAACCCTTTAAACATTAATGCATTAACTAACATGAACTAACCATGAGCAATACATTTGTTAACCTTTGTTAAAGGATTAGTTCAATTTGATATAAAAATTTCCTGATAATTTACTCAACCCCATGTCATCCAAGATGTTCATGTCTTTCTTTCTTCAGTCGAAAAGAAGTGAAGGTTTTTGATGAAAACATTCCAGGATTTTTCTCCATATAGTGGACTTCACTGGGGTTCAACGGGTTGAAGGTCCAAATGTCAGTTTCAGTGCAGCTTCAAAGAGCTCTACATGATCCCAGACGAGGAATAAGAGTCTTATCTAGAGAAACCATCAGTCATTTTCTAAAAAAAAAAAAGTAAAATTATATAAGTTTTAACCATAAATGCTCATCTTGAACTAGCTCACTTCTTCTTCTTCTCTATTAGAATTCCAGCAGCGTAGACACTTCTAAGTGTATTACTGCCCTCCACAGGTCAAAGTTTGAACTAAATTGTTATATACTTGCACTAGCATATTGTATATGACAATTAGTTAAAACTGCTGAGCTATTTTGAAAAATTATACTTTGGACACATGGTCATTAGTTTGAGAGAACATTTGAGAGATATACAGATATCTGGTTCCTATATAGGTAGGTATAGAGTTTTACATTATAAATGATGCTCAGATTGCATCCTTTCTTGAAGAACGATGATGGAGAGCAAATCATTCCGAAGATATGTAATGCAAATAATTAATAATTAATTAGCCTACTGGTGTTGGAGCATCTATAACGTTACACTGTAAAACTTCACTGTAAATTTACAGGTGATTTCTTACAGTATTGTACTGTATTTGCATAAAACAGTAATAGACTGTATCTTTTACAGAACAGCTGTAAATATACAGCACTTTTCTGTTTTCAGCCCGCTAAATTCGTAATACAGTATCACACTGTAAAGGCATAGCATTGTGGGATTGATTTCTTTCGCGCTCATTTTAGATCCAATGTGATGCGGTGGACAGAGGCAAACTTTATTTGTCAGTGGGACAGTTGAACAGAATAAATATTCCTGTTATCAAGATAAACAAGTGGTCTGTGAATCTGTGAGCAGTTCTCAAGCTTTTGTCAGCTTCGGTTCGAGTTACAAACATTCAAACAGTTGGCTGTGACGCAGCAGAAAATAGGAGACGTTAACGTGACATGAAGACGGGATGAAGATTTGTCATCTGAATCGGAATAATCTACGTTAACTTGCGCCTGAGAAGATGGACAATTGTTCGACTGATATGGTAAGCCAATCTTATTTATTCTGTTCGCATATCGATATGCTTCCACGAATGGTTTGATTTTGAGATCGCAGTTTGCTACCGCGCAAACAAGTAACGTTGTTCTCGCCTCTTTTACCAAGTAATTTCAGTATTTCGCAAAATATGCGACATTTAGCCTGCATTTGGATGACCAGCTTTTAAAATAATTAATAGCCCATGTTTTTTTTTTTTTTTCAGGCTTTGTAATCTGATGACGATCCAGTGCCAACGTAAGTAAATTAAGTGTTATAAGTGTTATAGTCCGTGTTAACGAACATGATATGGTGTCAGTTCTGTGATCGTGCCTTTGAATCGTTGTCGACATTTTGCCAGCACATGAAAATCCATAGTCATGTTCATAATACTGTTTTCAAATGTGGTATTCCCGATTGCCCCAGAACATTTAAAAAGTTCACTGCTTTTAAGGCTCACATATTTAGGGATCACAAAGAGAGGCCCTCAAAGAAACCTGTGGAGCAGTTGATAGATGCTTTATCTGTGACATTGGTAATGTCGAGAAAAGTGCAGTGACTTGAAAAACTTTGTTTTACACTTAAAATCTCATATCAAAGAAGGCATCAGAGTGCCATGTCCATTTAAATGTAACAAAAACTATTCTGTAGCATCTTCATTGACCTCACATTTATCATGTAGGAATCACCGAAACTCTTCAGCAGAAAGGTTGCGTCATAATATACTGCAGTCAAATGTTTCAGTACAGAGGCCGCATGATGAGGTATCCAATGTGGCTGAACACTCAAATCCACAGTCTGAATTCTTTGATTGTGGTGATGGCGAAGAGCAGTTGGATATTGCGCTATTGCCAGATAATGCAGATGAATCTCTTTTTTTGAAGAACATGGCTCTGTTTTATCTCAAGTTACAGGCAAAGCATATTCTCCCATCATCTGTGATCCAGTCTGTAATTAATGGGCTGCAGGACATTCACGATATTAGCCAGTCTCATTTGCTACACAAGCTAAGTGAAAAAATGACTGTGCTTGGTATTTCTGAAATTGATATAAAGACCGTTGTTGATGTCTTGCAAACTGATGATCTTTTTCGGAGGTCTAATATTAATACACTTAGCACTGATAAGAGGAGAAAGTCTTTTTATAAAGACAATTTTAAGTTTGTGGATCCTGTCCCAATCTGTCTTGGTCAAAATGAATCCGGCAAGGAAAGCTTTGCTCAATATTTCCTATTAAGCAAAGCTTAGAAGCACTGTTCTGCTGTAAATCAGTGATAGAAACAACATAAGAATTCACAAACTGAAGTCAGAGCAAAAGATATCCTCTCTGATGTATGGGATGGCAAAAATATTGTTGAAAATGTGCTGTTTAAAGCCGATACAGACTCATTGGCTTTAATTTTGTATGAAGATGCTTTTGAAGTTGCCAATCCACTTGGGTCTGGTAAGAAAAAACACAAAATTCTTGCCGTTTACATGACACTTGCAAACCTGTTGCCTCACTGTAGGTCAGGCATTGACCATATGCAGCTAGTTCTGCTATGTAGGGAACAAGATTTTAGATTTTTTGGACAAGATTTGGTCTTTGCCACTCTGGTGAAAGACCTTAAAGACCTTGAGGAAAATGGTGTTGAATTAGCTGATGGAAAGATGCACAAGGTACATTGTGTGCTATAGCTGGAGATAACCTTGGATCGCATTACATTGGTGGCTTTGTTGAAAATTTCAGTAAAAGTAAAAACTTTTGCAGATTTGTGAAATTGACCGCCACATTTCACTCAGCTCCCCTAACAAAGGCAGCAACAAGAACTGTGGAGTCGTATGAGCAAAATCTTAAGGATTTGGATGGGTCAAACTGAAACTGCAGTTGGTGTCAAAAGTAATTCTCCCTTTAATGACCTGAAATATTTTCACGTTTGCCAGCCAGGATTACCTCCCTGTCTTGGACATGACCTATTTGAAGGCATTGTGTCGTTTGACCTTGCTTTGTATATTGATCATCTTGTAAATCAGGAGAAACTGTTCACATACACTGAACTAAATCGTCGCATTGACCAGTTTAAGTATCTTGGAAATGATGCACGTGATAAACCAGTTGAGGTGGCTCCTGGTACTGGAAAATTAAGTGGACATGCAGTTCAGAATTGGTGCCTGCTCCGGCTTTTACCTCTTTTTGTTGGGGAAAAGATTGTCAGTCCAACTGAAAAATGTATGGCAGTTGGTTCTTCAACTCAGACAGATAGCAGAGCTCATCTGTGCTCCTTCTATTAATTTTGGTCAGATTGCTTATTATCAGTTCTAATAGAGGAGTATTGAGACTCGAAAGGTGGCTTTTCCAAATCATCCACTTAAGCCAAAGCACCACTACCTGTGTCATTATCCTGAGCTTACTGTTCGTTTTGGTCCACTTATTCGCCTTTGGACGCTACGCTTTGAAAGTAAGCACTCATACTTTAAAAAGTGTGCGAGAAAATTGCACAATTTCAAGAACCTGAGTGCTACATTGGCAGAAAGACATCAACTTCTGCAGGCCTACTTAAATGCAGGAAGCCCTTTCCCTGAAAATGTTGTGGCAGAGAAGGGAATGGAGTTTCATGTTACTGACTACAATGATGACATTCGAGGATCTGTTGCCTGTCATAATTTTCAGCCAGGGAATACAGTGGCATGCAACGAAGTGACTGTAAAGGGAACACTTTACAAAAAAAATGCATGTTGTTTTGCAAAAGAATGATGAGGGAATTGTATTTGGGAACATTCAGTTAATTCTTGTACATGACAGTTGCAATGTGTATTTTGTCTCCAAAGAAATGTCAGTCTGTTTGTCTTACAGACCAGGGAGTTCATTACTTGACATCACAAGATCTAGGCTGCTTGTGCATAAATCAAGACAACCTACTGGATTACTATCCTCTGCCCAAATACCCCTTGTGTGGATTGTCAGTAATTGTTCTCCATCATTCCTTCCCAATTCTAGAATAATGTGTGGAATAAAAGAATCCCTGAAGGATGCTGTGTTGTTGGTGTTACCAAGCCTTTCGCCAGATGTAACCAACCAGCTGGTTGAGAAGCTTATGGACCAAGGTGTTGAGGGCTTGGATGACTTACTTATGTCAAAGAAGAAGACATTTCGGAATTTTTACGCCCAATCCAGTGCAGAAAACTATTGAGTGCCTGGAAACATCAAGGTAAACATAAGGTTGATTTAAATTAAACTAAAATAGGTTGTGATAATTGAAAGGGTTAGTTATACAAAAAATGAAAACTGTTAATAATTACTCACCCTCATGTTGTTCCACACAAGAAAGACATTCTATCATCTTCAGAACACAAATGAAGATATTTTTGATGAAATCTGAGAATTTCTGTCACTCCATAGACATTATAGTAATCCATGTGACACCAGGGTTTAACCTCAATTTTATGAAGCAACACAAGTGCATGAAAACACACACACACACAAAAAAAACAATTTACCTCTTTATTTACATTATGAATCTCCAAGGCATGTTCACTAGATCACCACGATGCTGAGTGTTGTTGACATGAGAGCAGATGTTGGTGTGTGAACGCACATTGGAGAGTATTATTTTGTAATTAAAGTTCATTATGTTTATTGTGCACTCGCATCACATAATAAAAATGAGGTTAAACCACTGGAGTCACATGATTTAATTTACTATAAGTACTAGTTGTGTATACTGTCCAAAGAGGAACAGAAATCTCTTGGATTTCATTTAAAAGATCTTCATTTGTGTACCAAAGTTCAATAAAAGCCTTGCTGGTTTGGAATGACGTGTGTACGAGTAATTAATGACAAAATGTTAATTTTTGGGAAAACTAACCCTTAAATTAGTTACAATGCATTTCAGTACTGTTTATGGTGTAATTCGTGAGGCAATAATTTATTATAATCCACAGAACATCAAAACTGCACAGTTGTACTGCAGCCTGCCAAAATCATCCCTTTGGTTCCCCCCGAAACAAAGACAACAGACTCCTCAAAGCCAACATCAAGCAGTGTAGCGTCAACAGCATCACATTCATGGCTGGAAAATTTCAAAGTGCCCTGGGACTTAATGCCACCAGGAATTAAGAGCGCTGTCGAGAATGGCCAGAGACCTTCTCCTTCTGACCGACGACAAATGATAAGAATCCTTGCGGATGAAATTAGAAAACTTGAAAAAGCCCCCACAAGATCACAGTGTGTTACTGTGACTCGACAAATAGTAAGCCAGTATCCAAAGTCTTTTGCTGACATGATGTGTGACAAGGTGGTTGGAGGTGGATACGAATCTCTCCTTTCGCAGCTAAAGGTACGCATAGAGCATCTAAATAGAACAAGTACTCTTAATCATTGTAGGAACAATAGAAGTGACACTGTTACTTCTATAAAACGCAGCTTCACTGATTCATATGGCTGCACAAGATGGCAGCCCGCTCTTCCCCTTGGGGAGAGTTGTGACAGTCTTGAAGTGAAACGTCAGAAGATGGAGGAGATACACCTTCATGAAGGAATGTCTGGTGCAGAGAGGGGGGACGTTTGCAAACTAATGGAGGAGACCTATTGGCTCCAACGTCAAATGATAAATGGAACCCCATCCCCTACAATTGAAGAATTAAAAACCAAATGGCCATATCTCTTCACACAGAGGCATATATATGGACATTTTGAACAGCTCACAGACAAAAAAGTGCTCAGACTTTTAGAATTGTCTGTTCAGGAATGTGGACAAATCATAATTGAGTTTTTCAAGCATAAACCAACCAATGATGACGTTCGGAGCATAATCTCCAGAGGTGAGAATGATGTGGGTGACATGGTCCTACAGCTACTCCTTGCACACTTCAAAGAGAAGTTGGATGATGTTATCCTTCAAGCAGACGTAAGTAGAGATTATTCAACTAATCTCATTCATCTGTAATATGTTTTATGTTTGGTTCTGTTAATCATAGTTGTGCTGTCCTTTTTAAAAATTGTTTCAGGAATTTGCAACTGCATCTGATGTCCAGCAATCTTACACTTGCCAGAGAGTCCACGCCTTATATTTCTTGGTATGTAAACATTAAAGTGTTAGTTTCACCCTAAAATGAAAAGTAAAACATCATTTAAGCCGGGTTCACACTGTGTGATTTATAATAGTCCTTCACGATGGTTACTTGTCAGACTGTACGAACATGATCCTCATGTCACACTGTGGGATCTCAGCTGTCATTAATGTCAGAAATGGACACGTGCATGAAAACTTGTCCGGAGTTTTACATCATCAAAACATACACATTTGATGACAGTGAGCTGCATTACACACGGGACTGAAATGGTGGCTAACAACGACATCTCTATCATTAGTTTTGATCAAGGCTTGTCTTGAAAAATGAAGACAATTTGACGTTCGTCGTAGGAGAAGTCACACTGGAGGATTGTGCAGTTTGTTCAGTGTGGAAAGTGTATTAATCGGCTGTCGGTGAACATGTCAAACTAGCGATCAAAGACAACAGATTTTAGGCTAGGATTATAGGAATCTTTTAGGATTTGCAAAAGTTGTCTCAGACGACCAAATCGTGGCCAAAATCGCACAGTGTGAACCAGCCTTTACTCACCCCACTGCAAATTTGTTTTTTTCTTAATTAGTTTTGTTGTCTTGTTTCCAGTCCAGATATCTAAAAATACAGGAAGAAACATTTCACGGACAAGTAAACATTGTCTCGGTTCTGGGGGAAAAAAAGAGTCAAAATTAAGCAAGGTTATGCTTAAAACAAGCAAAATAAGATGCCAGTGCTGTAAGCAAAATATTAATTTTTCAGAAAATAATGTTTTAATTGTCTTATAAATTCTTCTTGATGTAAAAATTATAGATATTTTGGTTGGAAATAAGACAAAAATACTAAGTAAGAAAAACACTTTTGAGTTTTTTTTTATTTTCTGACCATTTAAGAAGAATACAAAAAAATGTCATGCTTGCACTCAACCATACAATATCAGTAAATAGTGACCAGCATCATAATTTCAAAAAAGATGCAAAAGTATCACAGAATTATTCCTTAAGTGTTCTGTGAGTATACAATAGGGTTTGATGAAAAATAAACCATCATTTTATGTCTTTAAACGAAAATACAGACATTGACTGGTTTTGCTTGCATTGTTTTCTATGCAAGCATGTTTATGAGACTAATAGTGCAGAAGTTGTGAGATAGTGAAATTCACTAAACATAATATAAATACAATCCATGTACATTACATATTTTGTGAGAATATTATATTTATTGTGTTTGTTGTATACCCCCAGAACTTTTGGAATATATAGCATGTTTCACATACTATCCCGTCTGAATTAATTTAGCATATTTTTTAAAAACCTTGATGCTGGTTCCTATTCACTGCCTTTATATGAATGAGCGCAAGCTGGACATTTTTGTAGTCCAAAAAGAAAGAACAGTATACTGCATTAGAACAACACCAGATGAGTACATGATATTAATATTAAATTTTTAGATGAACTAACTATGAGTAACCTACTTTCAGAGGGAACAGTATAGAAGTACTTTTACTATACTGTCCTCTAGAGTGTTTTTGGAAACTTTTACTTGTACATTCCAAAGCATAATTTCATACTTTTTACTGCATTACATTTCAGAAACAAAAGTTGTTGTTTTTTACCTTTTAATACTTGAGTACAAACAAGAAAGTACTACATTTTTAATGTAAACTTTGAATTACTTTTACTTGAGTAAAAGTAAGCAAGTACTATATTTCTAATGTATTTAAGTATTAAATACTTTTTAATATGAAATGTAGTGTGAAAGTGCAGTATTATGCTTTGGAATGTTAAGTAAATGTTTTCAAAAAGAAAAATTAATGTACAGATTAAATTTACTTGAGTAAAGTAAAAATACTTCTCTACTGTCTGCCTCTGCCTACTTTAAGAGTGTTCATCTCTGTCTCTCAGCTCAATGCAAGTATCAATTTGTTTGAAGTAAAAAGCAGTTTTCCTTTCTAAACCAATTTTAGCTCATCTTAGCAGAACTCTGTCCCTTACTGTCACAAACATGCTGGAGCACATTCTTATGCTGTAAAAACCTGTCCTGATGTGCAGCAAACACAGTTTAGTAAATACATTCATGAAATGCCATAGACTTCCTAATCCTAAATTTTGGTGCTTTACTATCAGACAGTCTATTGGTCTGAAATTTAACTTTCTAAATTTTTGCAGCACATGACCGCAATCCTGTGCAGGCAGAGAGTGGTGATGGTACGAGAAAAATAAAATAGGTTTTAATTGGGAAGTCCAGCTGTAACTAACTCTAACACCATTTAGTACTTTCATTTCACCATGGAGACTATTTCTTTAATTAGGAAATTGCTCATTGCTATAAATGAAATGATAGTATTACAGTTTTACTGTATTGATGAACCCAAACAAAAATACCACTAAAATAGAATGAAATGGTGAACCCTGTGAATGGTGTTTCAGCGTTCATTTAACATAGAACCACTGTGGAAGCCACAATAGTTAATTTTATTTATTTATTTATTTTTATTTTTATTTTTATTTACAGGTCAATCTCTAAGCAAAAATGACTAATAATATTAGCCAGACCAGAATGCATTGTTTTATGATATCCCAGCAAACATTGGTCTGATGGCAACGTCGTGTCCCTGGTCAAAAATAGTCGCGGTATGATGGCATTAATCTGTAAAAATTCATTAAAAAACATTTCCTAAATGTATTCAGATACGTTTCATAACTTTCATTTTGAAACTATTTTACAACCCTGATGGGACGTGTCGGAGGGACATCTCTTCAATTGTCATTAAACGTGCATTAAATGTTTGCTGGGATATTACTGTTTCAGTTAGAGTTAAGGGGCTGTAATTCCTCACTTACTTCCTCCCATAGTCGACAATCATCTCTTTATTAGTGACATTCAAAGAGAGATTATTAATATGACTCCATGTGGAGAGAGCAACTGTGTTTATCCATGCAGTCGCTGGTATAGAGGGAGTAAAGCAGGGGGACTGAGGACAGAGCCCTGAGGGACTCTCATGATGAGGGTGAGTTTAGAGGAGGTGTAGTTTCCCATTCTAACCACCTGGAGGCGTCCTGTCAAAAAATCCAAGATCCAGTGACAAATAAATAATTCCGCCCTAGATCTTGAAGCTTTATGTGGAGGTGTAAGGGGACATCGCTGTTAAAAGCAGAGCTATAACACACAAAAAGCATCTGCACACGAGAGAGACATGAGGGAACGACGCGAGGCTGGTGGCGCGAGTGATAATGACGAGAGAAGACCAGGCCTGGACTTTATGTTATGTTTGTGTGGGCGGCAGACGTCCATGAGGATCTGCTGGCATTTTATTTTTATTTTTGTTGTTTGTTTATTTTATATATATTAAAGTTTGTAAACATTCCCGCCTCCTTCTTCCCACAAATACGAACTGGGTTACAGTTCCCTTTTCTGTGATCCAGATGTGAAAGAGCAGAGAGTAAAATGTGGTTAATAGCATCATCTGTAGATCTATTAGTCCTATATGCAAAATAATTTTTTCCCCCCCAAATATATACATCTGGATATGGTGTTTCCTGAGAATGAATCTTTCTGAATAACAATCCATTTCAGAGAGTGAGTGAGTGTGTGTGTGTGTGTGTGTGTGTGTGTGTGTGTGTGTGTGTTGACATCTTACTGTCATTCTTCTCATTCTCACATCTCGTTCTGCTGGTTCTGTAGGAGTGAAAGAAATTCCAGCGCTGCTGTTCAACGTGACAGTTCAGAGGAAACGGAGCGATCTGAGGTGAGTTTCATCTTTCTTCAGTTGTTTTCATGTGTGTGTTGTCTTATGATGTGTCATCGGTCACTTCTGAGTCTTTACAGTTTCTTTTGTTTTAGTGCAGTTTTCACAAGCAGTTGGGACATTTTCAAAACTGTTAGTACTAATCACAAAACATCATCAAAAGTGTGAAAGTAGTTTGCAAAGTTTATACAGTCCCAATACAAACAGAAACAGACTGGGGGGGGGGGGGGGGTGGACGCCAGAGGTAACAGGAAACAGCTGAGACCAATGAAAGATGAGCAAAAGGGGAGAAAAAGACACCCCAAAACAAAAGTAATCAAACCTGGCTCATGACAAAGTGTACGTTTTTATCATTTCAGCATATTTTTAATTGTGTGAGTACAAGACACACAATCACAAAGTATCATTTTCACTTCACAAAATAAGTGTTTCATCTTTATACAGTAACTAAATTACATAATGCTATTACTATCAAACCTTTGATTTGCATCTCTTTTCGTTAAGTTTAATACATTTGTCTGTTATTTAATCCACATGATCTTAATGGTTAATCAATTAATCATTTGGTACATCTCTAGATTTTCTATAGATACAGTTTCTACTTTGCAATTTCCAATATGGATATCCAAAAGTAACAAATTATTGTGTGTGTGTGTGTAGGTGTGTGTGTGTGTGTCTGTGTGTGTGTGTGTGCGCGTGTGCGTGTATGTTTGAAAAGTCTCTAGAGTCCAGCATGTAAAAAAGTTTTTATAGGAGCAGTCTCACCGGGGAAATAGCCAGTCCGAGAGCAGGATCCTACATGAACAATCCAACTGTTTAAAGTCCTCTGGGGCGAGTAATCCATTAAAAATCAGGAAATGTAGCAAGGGAAAAAGATTTGTGTGTATTTGTGTGTATGAAAAAGACGCACTGCCAAACGCCGGCGTGCCGGTTCCTTATATAGGAAAAAAAAAACATTGTAAACATCCCGCTATAATTACGTAACGTCAAGTGACGAAGGAGCGCAAGCGGGATCTCGCAGGAGGAGAATTTTGCGGGAATATAAAGCAGGGTCAAACAGAGACAACATATAAGGGAGAAAACAGTATACAGGGGAAAGCTATTTACAGGTAATAGTCAATGTATTATTATTGGCAATTGAAACTATAATTAGGCTTTCCCTTATGTGGCAACGCTACAATGCATTAAGAGCTCGCTCAGGTACTATGGAGCTAAACCGTTTAGTGCTTTGTAAGTAATTAGCAAGATTTTAAAATCTATACAATGTTTAACAGGAAGCCAATGCAGTGATGACAGAACTGGGCTAATATGGTCATACTTCCTAGTTCTAGTAAGAACTCTAGCTGCTGCAAGGGGGAGCAACAACCACCCAGTAAAGCATTACAGTAATCTAACCTCGAGGTCATGAACGCATGAACTAACTTTTCTGCATTTTTCTTTGAGAGCATTAGTCGAACTTTAGATATATTTTTAAGATGGAAGAATGTGGTTTTACAGATGCTAGAAACATGGCCTTCAAATGAAAATTGGTATCAAAGAGCACACCCAGGTTCCTAGCTGACGATGAAGACTTAACAGAGCAGCCATCAAGTGTTAGACAGTATTCTAGATTATTGCGTGAAGTTTTCGGTCCAAAAATTAGAATCTCTTTTTTTCTGAATCTAGTAGTAGGAAATTACTGGTCATACAGTTTTTTATATCAGCTATACATTCTGTTAATTTTGTGAATTGGCAAGTTTCGTCAGGTGAAGAAATATAGAGCTGAGTATCATCAGCGTAACAATGAAAACTAACGCCATGCTTCCTAATGATATCTCCCAAGGGTAGCATGTACAGAGTGAAAAGCAATGGTCCTAGTACTGAGCCTTGCAGTACTCCATATTTGAACTTGTGATTGATATGACATCTCATCGTTTACTACTACAAACTGATAACGGTCAGATAAGTATGATTTGAACCATGCCAATGCAATTCCACTAATGCCAACATAGTTTTTGAGTCTATTTAAAAGAATATTGTGATCAATAGTGTCAAATGCACTTAATCACTTAAATAGGACCTCCCTGACAAAGTGAAGTAGACCAAAAGATCCTCAAAAGCTACACATCATGTTGAGATCCAAAGAAATTCAGGAACAAATGAGAAAGAAAGTAATTGAGATCTATCAGTCTGGAAAAGGTTATAAAGCCATTTCTAAAGCTTTGGGACTCCAGCGAACCACAGTGAGAGCCATTATCCACAAATGGCAAAAACATGGAACAGTGGTGAACCTTCCCAGGAGTGGCCAACTGACCAAAATTACCCAAAGAGGGCAGTGACGACTCATCCAAGAGGTCACAAAAGACCCCACAACAAAATCCAAAGAACTGCAGGCCTCACTTGCCTCAGCTAAGGTCAGTGTTCATGACTCCACCATAAGAATGAGACTGGGCAAATATGGCCTGCATGGCAGAGTTACAAGACTTTTTGCTGCTGAACAAAAAAAACAAAGGCTTGTCTCAGTTTTGCCAGAAAACAGCTTGATGATCCCTAAGACTTTTGGGAAAATACTCTATGGACTAAGCTTGATATGCTGCAAAAACAGAGAAAGTCAAGGTTGGAAAAGGCAGCACATCTAAAAAGAGTACTGACTGATCTTATGGTTAGTGCTGATTTTGAAAAGGAGGTTAAATTTCACCTTTGACAAGTTTAAAATTCAGTGACAAGAGGCAAAAGAAGCCCACAAGTCTTTACTAGTTTTATTACCCAATGAAGAGGGAGAGATACATGAAACGTCTTGGGTTACAGATGTAACCCCTGTTCCCTGAGTAAGGGAACGAGACGCTACGTCGAATGACGTGATGGGAACCCTCTACATTTTGTGTTCGTGAAGCACCTCTGTATCCAACCAATGAGAAAGACGTGACGTCAGAGGCGGGTGACATCACGGACCAGGAAACTATAAAGCATACCCAGAACAAAGAACGCTAGCTTCTGGAATATGTCTGAAGCAAGACGCTCACAGGTATGCCTGGGGTATGGCAACGTGACGTAGCGTCTCGTTCCCTTACTCAGGGAACAGGGGTTACATCTGTAACCCAAGACGTTCCCTTTCGTGGGAACTATCGACGCTACGTCGAATGACGTGATGGGAACGCTATCCCAACTACGCCGTATCACCAAGTACCTGTCTGTTATCTTGTAGACAGAACTGAGGACCCCGGAGAGGAGCCTACGTCCAAGGTCAAGTTCAAGGTCAAGGTAAACTTTATTGTCCCACAAGGGGAAATTCATGTGGTCATTCGTTCATTACGCGCCCTTATCACAACACATTCTTCAAAAAACACACAACACATAATACACAAACATTCTATAAATAAAACAATAAAAACAAAAAAGAATACCACAAAAAAGGAAAAATCACAATCCAAAATGCAAAATTACAATGCAGTTACAATCCAACATTTGACATTAAAATATATAATATTAACAGATAACTAAAGCTATAATAATTTACGATGTACTTGATCATTATACAATCTGATCGCTGTGGGAACAAATGATTTATTATACCTTTCTGTTCTAATTCTCTGTTGTAAAATTCTACCAGTTGACCTATTACTTCTCATGAATTTATGATATAGAGGGTGAGCAGGGTCATTAAGAATTTGGTCAGTCTTTTTTTAAATAAGCTCATTATACAACTGAGCTACCGACACCTGATCAATTCCAATGATCCTGCTGGCCATCTTAATCATGCGCTGCAGTTTCCTTTGGTCCTTAACATGCATATTACCAAACACACAGATGAGGCCAAAGGACAAAATACTCTGAAGTAGACTTTCATAAAACATTACAAGAATGTGCTTTTCTAATCTAAAATTATGTAATTTCCCGAGGAAGTACATCCGCTGGTGCAGTTTCTTAGTTTTATTCAATGCACATTCATTAAAAGTTAATTTAGAATCGATTTCAACTCCCAAGTATTTATACATTGAGACCCTCTCCACTAATTCACAATTGATATTAGAGGGGGGATTATCATTTTGTTTTTACTAAAATTTATGACCATCTCTTTTGTTTTCTTAACACTGATTTCCAGAATATTTTCAGAACACCACTGACTGAAACCCTGCAATTCCCTCTGAAAACCACTCACAGAAGAAATGTCCGACTTTAAAAAACCAACCAATGCTGTGTCGTCAGCATATTTAAAATAAGTGTGAGCTGGAGAGGAAGCTTGACAATTATTGGTATATAATGTATATAGGATAGGCGACAGAACACACCCTTGTGGTGCCCCTGTATTTATCATTTTTGAGGATGATATACATGAATTAAATCTGACTTTCTGACTACGATCTGTCAAGAAGTCATAGATCCATAGAATCATTTGGAGATTTACTCCCAAATGCAGTAATTTTCTCACCAACAAGTGGGGTTGGATCGTATTAAAAGCACTACTGAAATCAATGAACACAATCTGACCAGGCTCTGAGCATGTTCAAGGTGCTCAGAGCCTGGTCATAACCTGTGATAATTGGACTCCCTGCCAAGCTCTCCTAACATCACCTTTAAAATAGTTTTCTAACTTATGTTTATATGCTGCTTTACAGTCATTGATTTTACTTTTAATCTTTTTCTGCACTATCTTTTTCTCTTCTCTACTTCCTCCTGATTTAAACACACGCTTTTTCTCATTAAGGAGTTGCTTTAACTCTGGGGTAACCCAGGGCTTATTATTAGGAAACATCTTAACAGTCTTTCGGGGGATGATTACATCCTCACAAAATTGTACATACCCCGATATAGCAAACGCCGCATCATTGACATTATCAGTCCCATCAGTCACCACATTCCAATCTGTGTACTCCAGGCAATCCTGAAGTGCTTCAATGGCATCAGCAGTCCAGCATTTAACCTTCACCTTTTTTGATTTCTCACGCCGTAGGCGGGGCACATATATTGGTATCAATTTAATCATATTATGGTCCGAATTCCCCAAACCGGGCACGGCCTTAGAGTAAAACGCATCATGGATGTTTCCATAACAATGATCGAGGCAAGCTTTATTGTGCGTTGAACAGGTGACATATTGTTGATAAATAGGTAAATGTTCCTTTAGACTGCATGAATTAAAGTCACCCAACAAAAATTTGGCTGCGTCGGGAGCCTCTACCTCCGCTTTAGTTAAAAGTTCATGAATCGTAGTGGCAGCGGCCAATGTGTCGGCGGAGGGCGCAATATACACAACAAACAGTCTGATTTGGTGTATTTCCCTGGGCAGATGATAAGGCCTTAAGGAAAGCGCTAATAGTTCAATATCCTTCGTACAAATCTGATGCTTCATCGTAATATGGCCGGGGTATGTGTTATTAACAAACACGCACACACCTCCACCTTTCTTTTTCCCGGAGTTCTGGTTTCGGTCCATCCTCACCAGCGTGTAGCCCTCTAGTTCGACCGATGAGTCAGAGTCTGTCTCAGTGAGCCAGCTTTCTGTCAGGCAGATAAGGCAGGATTGCCGGTATTCGGTAAGATACTGAGTGCAGGCCCACAACTCATCTGCTGTATTCCTTAGGCTTTGGACATTGCCGAACATAACAGTTGGAAGTGATTGTCTGTGGGGGTGACTTCTCACTCGTTCCCGGATTCCTCCTTTCCTGCCATGTTTCCTTGCTTTAACGTTGTTGCCTCTGACACATTCCGGTGGTAACAACGATGTATCATAGGGATGGAGTCATATTGCGGGGGATTTAAAATTTAGCAGAAAGTCTCGTGTGTAGGTGATTTGCGCTCCCTGGTCACCATGCATGTAGTGATTGTAACCGGCAGCATAAGTGATCAAAATCACCATCAAAATAACTAAATTTGGCTTCATTCTGAGCCCTGAACATTCATCTATCTAAATAAAAAAGACTTACTTTAACCGTCGATATTAATAAATTGTAAAACAGTTAATAAAACAAACAAACACAACTAAGGACGCGCAAAGAGACCGTGTCGCCGCTCGCGCATGCGCCACTCCAGATTGTCCAGGTTGTACAACCTAATAAATGTGTGCTGGGATAACCATCCAGCAGAACCACATATGTCATTAATGGATACTCCTGACATTAAGGCCTTTGAGGCCGCCATACCCCTAGTCGAGTGAACACGGACAGCTAATGGAGATGGCTGTCCGGCCGCCTCATAAACAAGTGAGATAGCCTCGACCACCCACTTGCTCATTCTCTGAATATATGCGCAGCCTCGGCAAACGCAAGACCCGAGCCGTATATTCATTCTTGCAGACAGATTCCCTCGAGAATAAAGCCAACAGGAGTACTTTTCTTCGGGACATTTTTATGAATGAACACTGTCACTGTCAGTTTTGAGCTGACGTGCATGCTCCACTCCCAGCAAACGACACATAAATCGTGTGTATCCCAACTTGCTTTGTAGTGTAGCACAGGGGAAAAATCAAACTGCTGTTCACGATTGATTTGTTATAAACGTGTGATTTTGAAACACGATATGTGCGTGACTGTGACGTGGCGATCCTCAGATCGATATCACAATATCCACCTCCTCAGAGCTGGACATGTGAGTATCGGTGCCTCAACCCGGGGGAAGAAACCGCAGAGCGTGCTTCCACCTGGGAGACGGCACTGAACCTGGCAGGTGAAGGCAGAGAAAGGGCGGCGCCCGTCTCTAACCCCTCTGTCAGATCCATTTGTGAACCCCACGAACAGAGCCTCCGCCCTGCCTCAGCAGAAGCGGGACCCGATCCACGGGGAACACGGTGCACAGTGTCCTGAGAGTGAGTTTTTACAGTGCACACAGACGGCTCCCTCGAGAGCTGCCTGGGCATACTCACTCCCATTTCACTGCTGTTTCTCGCCATAATACGTGTCTTTTTTTATATATAAATATATGGATTGGTGTGAGATACTCTTGTCCTCAGACAAAGAGATCGTAACTTGTTTCTAAGACAAACAACACCAAATAAGACATACAAGATACAGAGAGCGCTTGCTGAAGACAACAGAAGCTAGCATTCTTTGTTCTGGGTATGCTTTATAGTTTCCTGGTCCGTGACGTCACCCGCCTCTGACGTCACGTTTCCTCATTGGTTGGATACAGAGGTGCTTCACGAACACAAAATGCAGAGGGTTCCCATCACGTCATTCGACGTAGCGCCGATAGTTCCCACGAAAGGGAACATGGTTTAATCACTGCCAAACTTCCAAACCCATTTAATGGTAAAGGTTTAATTGATGTTCAACAAATAAAAAAGAGATAATAATGATAAACAAATGATAAAGCTTGGGTTGTTAAATATTAGATCACTTTCTTCAAAAGCACTCATTGTAAACGATATTATCACAGACAATAATCTAGATGTGCTGTGTTTGACAGAAACCTGGCTAAAACCGGACGATTACATTACCTTAAATGAGTCTAGCCCTCAAGGTTATGAATCGTTTAAAAAAGATTAAGGAGATTAAGGAAATTAATACAATGCCATGGTACAATGAGCACACCCGGGCCCTAAAGCAGCAGCCAGAAAAACTGAGCACAGATGGAAGAAAAAAAGTATTTCGCATTTTGTGGAGGGAGAGAAAGATTGAGAACAGAAAGGCCTTAAAAACAGCTAAATCTGCCTATTTTTCAAAACTTTTAGAAGATAATAAACACAACCCTAGGTATTTATTTGATACAGTGGCTAAATTAACAAGAAATAAAGCTTCAACTTCTGATGTTTCCAAAGAGCACAGCTGTAATGATGGGTCAGTAGACAGTGGATCCATTTGCAGCTTTATTAAATGCAACCGTAAACAGGTAAGGGCAAGACCGTACCATGAACAGAGACAGGCAAGGGTCGAGGCTGGCGGCAGAGAATCAGAGTCGGGTCACAGGCAGAGATCAAGACAGGCGGCAAACAATCACAGAGTCAGGGAACAGGCGGTAGTCAAGGCAGGCGGCGGAGGTTCAGCAGAGGTAATCAGTCCAGGTAATAACAGAGAATCAATCCACAAAGAAACGCTCAGAAATGATCACTTACAGCAAATCAAGACTTTGCGATGGTGTGTGTGTGTGGACGTCTTAAATAGTGTGAGTGTGATATGGTGCAGGTGCAGGTGTAATCAGTCCCAGGAATGCCGGCCTATGGGAATTGGAGTCCAGATGGATGTGAGTCAATATTCGGGTGATGGCTCCCTCTGGTGGTCCGGAGGATGCACCGGGGAGCTGTATTCGTGACAATAGCAGTAATGACTTTATGAACTTCTTTACTTGCAAGATTGATAATATTAGAGAAACAAATTATAACCATGCAACCGACTACTACAGTATCGCGTCAGACAGTGCATTGTAGTGTCCCTGAAGAAAAATTCAATTCATTTACTGCTTTAAGAGAGGAAGAATTGTCTAAACTTGTTAAATCATCAAAATCAACAACATGTATGTTAGACCCTATACCGACTAAGCTATTGAAAGAGATGCTTCCAGAGGTCATAGATCCCCTTCTTAATATTGTTAATTCATCTTCATCACTAGGATACGTACCAAAAACTTTTAAGCTGGCTATTATTAAACCTCTTATTAAAAAACCACAACTTGATCCTAGAGAATTAGTCAATTACAGGCCGATCTCAAATCTCACTTTTCTGTCAAAAATACTAGAAAAGGCAGTTTCATCACAACTATGTTCCTTTTTAGAAAGAAATAGTATCTGTGAGGATTTCCAGTCAGGATTTAGACCGTACCATAGTAGTGCTTTGAAAGAAGGAGAGAGTGGAGCGACTGGTGTTTTCCAAGTTTTTAAAGTCAACATGTGAACGCCTCAGTGAATCAACATCAAAAAAATGGAAAAGCAGCGCAGTGGGATAGAAAAACTGGCACTATCTTTGTTTTTTCCTCTTTTGGAAAGCTGTTGAAGCAAAGGGAAACAAACTTACAGTATATTTGCCATGGTCTGATATTTGTATTACACTTTGCAATGTGTGGTTTGGAACAAATAGTGAACTTTATTAAAAAAAAATAAAGTGCTGGAAAAATGCTTCCATTACACTCTTGAAATCTGTAGAAGGAACCCTTCATAAACTAGAGAAAACTGCACAAATAGAAAAACTGGCCAAATACTAAACCAAACACTTTTTCAAATCTGTTTTCCAACTGTGTTGCCAACTGGTCTGCCTTGAGACTTGTTGGGTGTGTTTGTCCAGCCCTCTGAGAGCTTTATATAAGACAGAAATCTGTCAGACAGACATCTCTCAGACTCGATCGAGGTGAAGCTGCTCTTCTGACTCCGTCTACAGTCATCTAAGTAAGTACATTTCTAATACTGAGTACTTTTGGGCTCATAATTCATTTGAACACCTGTACTTTGTAGTCAAGATTATTCTGTATTACAGACATATTAAATATGCTAACTAGTAATTAACCAAATACATAGAAATTGAATAATAGAAATGGAATATTTGGGTCACAAGAAGATATTAATAATTAGTTAATATAAAATACAGGGGTAAGGACATGTAACCTTGACTAATTGCTGTTAAATATTGTTCGGTATCCATAATTATTGAAAAAAATTTTACTTTTTTTTTAAAGACCAGTAGAAAAAAAAGTTTGCATTTAACCAATGCATTTTTAATTAAGGCAAACAACAAATAATTTTAAAACAAAACAAAATAAGTAAAATGTAAACAAATCCTTCTTATATTTTATATGAAAATTAAATAAATAAGTGTTAAAGGTGCCCTAGAACACCTTTTCAAAAGATGTAATATAAGTCTAAAGTGTCCCCCGAATGTGTCTGTGAAGTTTCAGCTCAAAATACCCCATAGATTTTTTTAACTGCGTATTTTGAGCCATAATTATATATGCACCGATTCAGTGCGCGGCCCCTTTAAATCTCGCGCTCCCTGCCCCCGAGCTCTCGACTGCCTTAAACAGCATTAACAAAGTTCACACAGCTAATATAACCCTCAAAATGGATCTTTACAAAGTGTTCGTCATTCATGCTGCATGCATGCATCGATTCCTGTGAGTAAAGTATTTATTTGGATGTTTACATTTGATTCTGAATGAGTTTGATAGTGCTCCGTGGCTAAAGCTAACATTACACACTGTTGGAGAGATTTATAAAGAATGAAGTTGTGTTTATGAATTATACAGACTGCAAGTGCTTAAAAATGAAAATAGTGACGGCTCTTTTCTCCGTGAATACAGTAAGAAACGATGGTAACTTTAACCACATTTAACAGTACATTAGCAACATGCTAACGAAACATTTAGAAAGACAGTTTACAAATATCACTAAAAATATCATGATATCATGGATCATGTCAGTTATTATCGCTCCATCTGCCATTTTTCGCTGTTGTTCTTGCTTGCTTACCTAGTCTGATGATTCAGCTGTGCAGATCCAGACGTTAATACTGGCTTGTCTAATGCCTTGAACATGAGCTGGCATATGCAAGTATTGGGGGATATGCATATTAATGATCCCGACTGTTACGTAACAGTCGGTGTTATGTTGAGATTCGCCTGTTCTTCGGAGGTCTTTTAAACAAATGAGATTTATATAAGAGGGAGGAAACAATGGAGTTTGAGACTCGCTGTATGTCATTTCCATGTACTGAACTCTTGTTATTCATCTATGCCGAGGTAAATTCAATTTTTCATTTGCTGGCACCTTTAAAGAAACTAGAAGCTACACAATTCTGGATAAATTGAGAAACACTTTTTTGTTTGTTACCATTTTTCCCCTTTTTTCAATTTTACTTTTGCTAAATTATAACTTTGTCATTTGAATAAATCAAATCTAACCGATTTTCTATTTTTCAATTTTTTGTCTTGTAATTTGTGCCATGGGCTGTACCATTAGTATGGGGGGTGTGGCCGTGGACTACTATCATTTCACTGATGTAACGGTTTTATTTACACTGCATGCATGTTGAGGAGTAGTTTAAAGGACTGAACTCAGAGGATGCCCTCCGTCTGCTGTCTATCCCTCTGAAAATGAACTGGGATCTCGTGGTGGTTGTACTTTAGCCTACCAAGTAAAATGCACCCCCTGGCCTGACCAAGGGTATAATGTATATTAATAAAATAAATTAATAATGAATAAGTAAATACAAACAAGCTGGACAATGTGCCAAATCAGCCAAGCCATCAGGATTTCACTTTTTCCAGCTGCTTGCGATGGCCAGTCCGAACTGCCTTATATTCAGTCTTTTAAACTACTCCTCAGCATTGTGAAAATAAAGCAGTTAAGTCAATGAAATAATAGTTTATGCTAATGGTACAGCCCACGGCGCAAATTACAAGACAAAAAATGGAAAAATAAAAAAAATCGGTTAGATATCATTTATTCAAATGTTTTTTTTCCAAAGTCATAATTTAGCAAAAGTATCTATTAAAGAAGAACACGAAAAACAAGAAAAATTAACGTCTGATTTCAATTTTTAATTTTTGCATTTGCATTGTAGTCTGAAAACTGAATTGTGAAGTGTTACACAGACTTTTCATTTATCACAACTATTCAGTGTTTTCAAACACATAATGTTTATTTGAGGTTTCAGACATTTAAATAAATATTAAAATGAAGTACTGTAAAAATAAAAAGACATTTATAGTTTTTTTAATTCAAATTCCACACTGATGCCTTTGGAAGCTTCATAGCTATCCTTTTAATTATAATTTTGACAAAGTGTTTTATTCATATCAGATTGATAACCTACTATAGACTGTGTATGAAACAATCAAATTTACACTATTCTTCTCCCAGATCACCGGCCACTTAGCCTACTTATGTATTTAGGGGAAAATGGAAGAATTTACGTGATGTAAATCCGAGAGATCTTCTGAATTGCGGTGCAAACTCATACTGCGTTATATCAACTAACATGATCATTAAAGGTGTTTAAATGACACAACCCATTCACTTTCACATATTTGACATATGAATTGTATGATATATTCCAAGATATAGTTAACAAGTTAGCCTATATAGTCAATATTTTGAAGAAAAACACATATCTGCGATACATATCTGCCTGTGTGGCTGCATGACATGTCTCCAATGAATTAATACATTCAAAATAATGTTCTTAATATCTCACGCTGGTGCCTAGAACATATACTAGAGCCCATATAATATAGAGATATCCCCAGCAAACACAACCAAATTTGGGAATAATGATTCAGGGTTTCTCTGAAGAATAAAGTTACGTTTTTCAATTGCGGTTTTGCACCCACACAGAAGACCGCTGGCACTACAGACTATTTGAATGAGGACTTTTGACACGTCCGCGACCAAAAATCATCTCCAATATTTAGTTTATTCTTATTTGTAAGGTTGTCACAGACAAAGGTAAGGCCCCATTACTTTTTTTATTTTTTACATTTTCGCTTTTGTGTTCCTGACATGCGCTTCTTTCCATCCATCCTTTCCACATTCACTTCTTACTTTCTATAATTCACAGATTAAATTGTATTTTACTACAGTAAACATGTTAACGTGTTCGTGTATGTAAGAAAATAAATCACACACACACACACAAAAAAATCCAAAGTTATGATTTGGGGCCCCCTAATGGCATACTCTGTATCCTCGTAACGGAACCCCCGATGACAACTAAACTAGGTGTGAAATGGTTCTCGGTGCACTGTGGTAGACAGAGAGAGTTAGGCTAATTAATGTTTCTGTTGATGGATACGCATTCTGGCTTCCCCTAAACTTTGTTCAATGTGAGTGCCATATGCTTTATATGATCAGTCATTTACGGCGTCATCTCCTGTGTGTTGATAGCGCACGAGCGCAGGTGAGACCGTTGCTATCTGCGTTTAAACTAAACTCATTTAAGCCTTGCCAATTTAAACATTTAAATGTGCAAAGAAATGAAAGAGAACTTATTGGATGCAAATATTGAGGTCTTTTCAAGTTTTTTTTTTTTTATTATTTTGATATTGTTTTTATTGAGCAAAAAAAAAGGTGACATAGTAACTTATACATAAGAGACAAAAAAAAAAAAAAACAGTGACAGAAATATATATACACATATAGAGACAGGAGAAGACAGGGAGAGAAACAGAAAAAAAGCAATAGATGTATGGTTGTACAGAGAAAGTACAGAGACCCAATACTTTTTTGTACGTACAGAGATCAGTTAAATCAATTTCATGAATTGTATTAGTAATTTCCTTGTGTTGTTGTGGGAAGAAAAAACAAAACAAAATTTGACTGCACTGATTGATATATAGAAATCAATACAATGTCAAGCAACAGCAATAATAAAAATAACAATAAAATAACTAGAAGCTAAAGTTCTAAGAAGAACTTTGATGTTGGCTTGGTAAAGCCTTGATGGGCAGCCCGAGTCAAAAGAGCTAATGCACATGTCTGTTCGGTGGTCTTGAGCAAAGAAAGAAAGAAAGAAAGAAAGAAAGAAAGAATTTCTTGTATTTCTATTTATTATTTTCTGATTAGTCAAATATAATGGATTACCAGTATAACCTTAATTAACCTACCAATAACTACAATAAAGAGCCAACGAATATGTCTGTTTGGCTGCAAAGAAAGAATGAATTTCTTGTATTAAGCACTGTAACAAACTATTGTTGTGATGAATGATGGCTCTTTCGATTCTTCTATCTCTTTAAGAGGCGCTCAAATCACGGCCGCTTTAAGAGGCGCAGCTTGCGAGCTCTGAATGGGTAATATCAGCTAACCTGTTCAAATAAACTGTTTAAAACATGCAGTCACCCGATCAATACTGAGATTCTAGATGGCATAAACAAAGATATAATGAATCCTGACAAACTGAGGACAGAATTGAATCTCGTGTCTCTCTCTATCATCTGCTCATGCTGGAAGAGGCAGCGCAAGCGACACGAAGCGCCTCTAATGCACACATCTTTGCACAGATGCCACATCATGAACACAGTAACGCAGTCATACATAAGCATTCAAACAAAGAAGCTCTTTCTTGTGCTCGCTTGAATGAGGTTCGGCATGTATTTTGGGACATGATGAAGTGAGAATGGACGAGCTTCGGAGCGCAAGCTTAATTGGAGACGCGAGCCGTCTCTGTGACTCAAAACCTCATCCAAAATCTATATGTAAGTCTTTAATATGTTCCCGTGATAGATTCTTGTCAAATAACTGGAATGATTTATTTAAAAAGGTTAAAGTACACATGCAAATGACGAACATAAGGACAAAACGAAAGTAAGGGCTCGTCTGCACAATGTATGATCGAATTAGTTTACAACAGTGATGAACTTCCCCATAAACTGTGTAAGATTTTTGCTTTGTCAATTTTTGCATTTTTGCTTTGTCAATGTTAGTCTATGGAAAAATTTTGAGTTAAAAAATGAATATATATATATATATATAAAAAAAACTGTACATCTGATCTGTCTAATAAGATATTTGTTTGGTACTTGTGGCATTAAAGCTCTAGGACGTAGCAGTCAGAAAATTTAGGAACAGAAGAAAAATATTAAGATGTTTGAGTAGAATATCAATATGTTGGCTGAATAAGTGTTTAAATGTATACTTTGAAAATGGTAACAGGTTTGACATTGCATTATATCTCCCCTTAGCAAGCCTTATAAATCATAAAAAATAGAACATTATAGGAAAGATAGAGAAATTAAGGGATGGTTGAGGGACAGCCAGAAATCGTTCAGTGTGTCCCAGGCTTTAGGGACACAAAAGGCACTATGTAAAGCAACAGCAATAATAAAAAATAACTTGAAGCTAAAGTTCTAAGAAGAACTTTGATGTTGGCTTGGCAAAGCCTTGATGGGCAAAAATGCCCGCGATCTTCGGGCCCTTAGACGGCATTGCATCACATACAGGAATGCTACTGCCACAGCTGGAGCCTTAGCATTAGCTGTTACGCTTTTTTGGCTAAAGGTTGCAGGCTTGCCTTGCAGTGGCTTTGACCGCAGTTTCAGAACCAGAAGTGGGGGGCAGGGCTTAAACAGTCATAGTTCAGCTGTAGATACACATCATTTTCTTTTGTAAAATATAAGTTATCTGTATAATTTCCCTTTTACCGTTTTATAGATAAATGTTTTATCCCTAAACGCAAACATAACCATTTTATAGAGAATATAAAATGAACGTAATGGATTTTAATATTTAGAAAAATTACAATTTTAGTAACACTATAGCATTAAAATAATGCTTTGAGCCACTAAATCCACTCAAACCTCTAAACCTACCCATAACCATTTCTTAAAAATATGTAGAATAGTAGAAAAACATAACAGACAGAAAACTTAATGACAATAATTTCTTTATTAAGAAAATGTCAAAAGCAATACCAATAGTTGTCCGAATGACGATGTGTTGCAGTCGCAGTCCTCTCTGGTGATATACATTCGTTTTATATCAGGTACAGAGCAGAATTCAAGTTATTAATCCACAAAAATGGTATTCTGCTTCACTTCACGGCATGTCGCAATCTGTGACGAAGCAGGCGAGAGCCAATGAGCGTTGACATCACTGCCGTAAAACGTGTCGTGTCAAGCTTTTTGAGGCAGCGATTTTTGAATTCATAACGATCGCTGGATTTGTTTACAGTCGCTGTTGAGGACTGAGATGAAGATCGGCGGATGAAGAATTCAATTTGGATCGCAGTCGTATGGATTATAAAGATGTGGATTAAAGCGGATTAAATTGACATCTTTTGTGAATTTATGTTGCATTTTGGTGTATTGTCTAGTCCTGTGTCTGAGAAAACGCCTTTTGTGTCCCACGGCGAACAAAATAAATATTACATGATGTTTAGATGATTACAGAAATGTTATTCATTTTAAGGTTTTAAAGTGTCGTTTTGTTTAACATAATTCTTTGAAACGAGTTTGCAGTGAAAGTCACGAATAGCAAACTGTTTTTACATATAATAATTTTTAGTGCTGTCAATATTGTACGATTCAGTGTATGACAACGTAATTATGTGTTGTAGAACCACACTTTGCGTAAAAATACATTCTCGTGCGATCACGCTGCAGAATAATTGAAAACAAATAGTGTAAATAAGAACCTATAAAGGGATCAAATTATCTTTACTGTATTAGTGGCAGTTTAGCCTTAATTATTGGCATATTCTGGTCAATAAAGTTGAATATCACTCAGTAAGTGCCATAATTAATGAGGATTTAGCTTACACTTTAGAATAGGGGGTCAAATTGCCTTTATTAGTACTGTATTAATGGTAGTTTTGCCTTAATTGGCTTATTCTGCTCTAGAGCTGCACGATTAATCATATCGCAATCGCGATGTCAAGCTTGTGCGATTATATGACGCAGAATGCTGCGATTTTATTAAATAAAAAATAATAATTTAATAAATAAATACATACATACATACATGTGTGGACACGACAACACGTTCTCTGAGAGCTGTTTGCCCATTTTATACACCGCTAATAAAAAAGAAGACCAGTAAGTTTCAGTTTAGGCAGTGGCACGTGACTTTTTCCGGTGTGCGGCGCAGAGAACGGGTAAAGATGGATGCGGAGCAAACGGTCACTGAACTGGTGGCAAGAAAAAACGCTACCTCTGTTATATGGCGATATTTTGGCCATAAGATTATAAGCCCAGATTAGTAGTGGTTAAAGGGATCGTTGTTGATCCGTGATCCGTACGGACCAAGGCTCACGGTTCTGGACGCATGTGGTTCGCGGATCAATTGCAACTTTAACCGCAATAGAGTGAAAGGTTATCATTTGAACGTGTTTTGTCTTGCTAGTTTACACATTGAATAGATATACAACCATTCCAGCGCGCTAGAAGAGGCAAAAAAGGATTTAATTCGGTATCACACGCAGCGCTGTTATCGGTGCGCACATGACGCACATACAAGACTCGCGCGCAAAGAGAGAGAGAGAGAGAGAGAGGCGCGTTATAGCTAGCGAACTCCAAATTGATTTCTCTTTCGCGTCCTCAATGCACTTGGATGGTCACATACACGCATTATGTCAGTCAAAATACCCCTCTCAGCAAATATTCTCGTAAACACATTCAGTTATGTCTTAATTGAACGAGGTGAGAATTCAGATGTGTAACTATCTGATGTGTGGTGCATGTCTTAGTCTTAAAGTGACAGCAACCTATAAATACCTGCTGTAAGTCTGTCATGTAAATCAAACAATGAAACACAGCTTTAACAAAGATTAATCTATATTACATTTATACAGTGAACAGTGTCATTTTACATTTAATTAAATTTCTGTGCATGAAAATTAATAGTACAGTTAGACCTTATACTTTATATGTAACTTTATGTAGTATTTATCTATGTTTGTTGTAATTGTGTACAGTATTTGTTCTTTTTACAGTCTGTTCACTTGCCTTTAATAATGTATTACTTAGGCTAGTAGTTTATGCTGTGGTATCAGAGTAGTTTAAGTGGGCCAAGTAATAAATGCAAAGTTAAGTTACCCTCATCCATTTTTTTTTTTTTTTTTTTGTGCTGATCTGAAAAATGATCCGATCCATGACATCATAACCTTGATGTGATCCGAACTGTGAGTTTGGTGATCCGTTGAACCACTACAGATTAGTAAAGAACAAACATCTTAAATGGGATTATAAAAAGTTTGCAGTAATGCAAAATGTTATTTAATTTTGTAAAAATATTTTAATTTGAAAAACACTGTGCGTTTGTTTGTTGTTGTTGCTAGTTTGAGTTGAGAAATACACATTTCAGCATTATCAGTAATCTGTGTGTGTATTTTCATTGAGAACCAAGCAAGATGACTCATGATACTATTTGTTTATTATATCGCAATCGCAATATTGACCTCAATAATCGCAATATGACATTTTCCCCAAATCGTGCAGCCCTATTCTGCTCAATAAACTTGAATAT
This sequence comes from Culter alburnus, assembly GCA_028476615.1. NCBI lineage: Eukaryota > Metazoa > Chordata > Actinopteri > Cypriniformes > Xenocyprididae > Culter > Culter alburnus. The sequence continues at coordinate 51,894 of JAOTNS010003915.1, forward strand.
CACTCAATTAGTGCCATGATTAATGTGGATATACATTTCACTTTGGGGGTCAAATTGTCTTTATTACACTATTTTAGCAATTTATAACTGTAAAACCATCAGTAATTAAGCATAGTTACTAGTTATTGTTCAGTTAACTTAATAGAGTGGCACAGATAATATATATCACTACACAAAAAAATATATGGTTCATTAAGTTGTAGTTAATGACTAAAAGGCATTTACTGTACATTCAGTTAATCATTAATTACTAGGTTATTTTTGGTTAGTTATATCATGTGTATCTTTCAAATATTTAATAAATTGTAAGTAATGGCTAATATGCCCTACTATATGTTAAATTAATCATTAATTACTATTGTGTCCATTCTTAACTAATGCATAATTGTGAACAAGTTAATAATTAATTATTAGTTTATATATGCTTAACTAATGCATAATTCGGACCCTTACAATGTAAAGTTAATCATTAATTACTATTGTGTCCATTCTTAACTAATGCTTAATTGTGAACAAGTTAATCATTAATGATTAGTTTATATGCTTAACTAATGCATAATTCGGACCTTACAATGTAAAGTTAATCATTAATTTACTATTGCCATTAAACTAATGCTAATTGCATTATTCTGGACCCTTAAAATAAAGTGTTACCGTATTTTTTCATAATATAACTTCAAATAAGCATTTTTTTATTTTTAAAAAAATATGCCAAGAGGGGACCTGCAACTCTGACCGATGTTACCTATCCAACAGGGGACCTCCATAGCCTGCAATGGAGCTGTGTGTGTGAACAGTGAACTGGCAGTGAAAACATTATGTAACTTTATATAATTATATAATGTTCACACAAGCATCAGGGATCACAGTAGGCATAAGCATACACAATATCAATTTTTTTAAAAAAAAGAATAACCAAACCATCAGTTATTAAAAAATTTTAAACGTTGAATGCTTGAGGAAAAACCATTTGAATCAGTTTTAAATACAACGGGGGAAAAAATACAGTCAGCCAGATGGCAACAGTTCAAAAGCTAATGTTTTGGACATTACAGAAGAGTAAGTTTCTTTAAGAAATGGCTGTGGCTCATACTTACGTATATGATCAGTCCACATATCCCATTTAAGCTTATTGTCAAGTACACCAGATATTTATAATTTTGGACTGATTGTACTGGCTGCCATTTAATTAAAAAAATTTATGCTCTCTAAAATTAATAGACATTCTTTTGTTTTGGAGATGTTTAGAGTGAGATTTGATTCCTTGCACCAAATTTAAAAAGATTGAGGACTGGACTGTGTTCCTCCTGCCCATCATATAAGAGACTCACTAGCCATGTTTCCACTGTTGAGACAAAACTTCAAAACTGCTGCATTAAAAAAATCCTCAGTTGGCTCAATTAAATTATGTGAACTGAACACTGGCAATTCATTTCTTAAACCAACCAAAGATTTTCAATGAAACAATCAACATAAAAATTAATTTGACCTAAAAATATCTTATTACAGTGTATTTTTATGGCAAGAACTAGTTCAAAAGGTTAAATCTAGCAGAAAACAGGTATAAGGTAACAATGCAGGTCACCATTTTATCAGGTTAGTGATTATTAAACAAAATGGATACTGGTCCCGGTTAGATGGTGTGAAATGATCTGGTTGCTTTGCCAGTTCTTCAGTTTCATCATTTGACCTCAAAATCTTTTTACAGTGTATTTTATAACAAGAATAGGTGTTTTAGTGTTTTTATGAACATTGCTGCTACATTCAAAGATATACAGAATACAAAATATTGCTAAATATAAAAAATTATTTAACATCACTGAACAACATACAATTTCAACAAAACTAGGTTTTATGGGTTAAATCAAGCAGAAATAGCTCTTTAAGGTAACAATTGCAGGTCATCACTTATACAGTGAAATTTGATTTGATAAACAACATGCCTTTGGTCCCCTGTTTGATGGTAAATTGCGACATCTGTTTGGTTGCTTTGCCATTTCTTATTATCACAAACACACTGTAAATATTTTGGACGTCAGATCTCATACTTTTATGTTATGCATTGCTGCATAGTTGTCAGTTATCTCAATTAAATTGTGAACTAAATGTCTTTTAACACTGACACTTTAGCTGAACCAACTGAAGATTTTCAATGCAACAATCAACATAAAACTGAGTTTTGTCCTTTAAAATCTTTCTACAGCGTATTTTTTTATGGCAAGAACTGGTGTTTTAGTTTTATTACGAACATTGCTATTACATTCAGAGCAGTGGCGTACCGCACATCTGTGAGGCCACAATGTGAGAGATGGCTTGTGAGACCCGTACATTTTTATACATACACTGATAAATGAAATGTCAAAGATTTTATTTATTAAGATTTTAAAAATAATTTAAAAAACTAAAAAGGATTTAATTTGAACAATTGTTTAATTGCAAAAGATGTCATTTAAACTTTTACATTTATGCTTTGAAAATAAAGGATAGCACGGAAATATTGTTTCATCCACCCCCGCTAAACACCATTCTCCCCTCTGTCTCTGTCACTATCATGCATTGTTGCAAGTCACTTGGAGAGACAATGAGAGTTTGTAAACCATTTCATGTTAAGGACATCAATAAATAAAATTTTTTATATTTTCATTTAACTAAAACTATAATAATTGGTTAGTCTTACTCTTGACATAAATAGTTCACATTTAAAGTTATTACAGCATTTTCCTGAGAAATCTGTGAAGGTAAGATGGACCTAAAGATACGCTGATGAAGACTGAAGTTAACTGATGTCATTGTGAAAGAGCCTATAGATGACTACCCACACATTACCACAGGTGTTCATTTCATGCTCTCTGGGAGCTTATTTAATGTATAAATTAAGATATATGTCCCAAAAAAAACTGTAAAGAAATGCTTCATATTTTGTATTGTGTTATCGTGGCGTATTAATCTGTTTGGTTGTAAATGTCGGCTATTGGCTGTATGAATTGAGATCAAATGAAATCGATACCTGTGGAATTGTTCAGACAGCATACGCAGTTCAACTAATAAAGATCTTCATCGCTGGCAAACAATAGGACGCATTTACAGATTTGCTGTTAACTGACTGTAGGTCCACTTCACCCAACACTGAGAAACGCTTCAGACGATTCAGTGCGGGCAGGAACTGAACAAATCATTCTCAAACCAATTTAGACAGTTTAGCTAACTAGTTTGATCAAGATTTTGAACACAGTCGACTCAAAAGGACAGAACGACACACTTGGAATAAACTATGCATTTCTTAACATGTACAGTATTTAATTAAAATAAAGTAACGAGAGGAACGTCACCCATCCTAGAGAAGTAAAAGTACAGATTTTTCCTACTCAAGTTAAAGTACCCACATTTAAATCTACTCTTAAAAGTACAAATTGTCCTCAAAAATACTCCAGTAAATGTACTTCATTGCCCACCTCCTGCTGAGGAGAATTTGTATTAATTAGTTTGATGAAGATGTCCAGTATATAGGCTGATATGTGCAAAATGTCATGTGAATCTGTCAACTCAACCTGTCTGACAGACTCACCAAACACAGAATGTTCTCCTAATGTTAGTGTATGGTTGTCCTTTGGTTATTTCATTTGCTGCTTTAAATGCCAAAGCGGTAATCAGTGAACTAAATCTATAGAAGGACTAAACTACAAACTCTCCAAACTACAGCATTCATTTGGTGTGGAGATTGAGTGTTTGGTTTATTCTGTGTTGCAGGTTCAGACACGATGAGCGGCATTATTCCCAAGAGCGAAACAAAAGGCACTGACATCTGTGCAGAGGGCAAAATCATTTATATAATCCGCTCTGATCTCGGCTGCTATATGAAGACAAGTGATTTAACTAAAGGTTTAGACATCTCTATTTTCAGTTTGCACCTTACCTGCAAAGATGGAGACCATTACCTTGGAGGTGAAAGTGGCTACATTTACATCATCAAGGGCAATTCCTACCGCAGAGTCAAGAACCTGACGACAGACAGTGAAGCTAAAGTTTACAGCCTTCATCCCAAACTGTCAGGGTGGAGACCACTACTTCTCAGCCAAAGGCAAGTTTTACATCATCTTCCAAGAAAAGGGCACTTTTCGAATAACTTCAGACATGAATACAGACTCGGATGCTGAAGAACACAACCTGCATCCCGACTCCAGAAACGGGCTCTATTACTGGGCCATGGGATTTAGCACTCCATTGAAAGAGAAAAAGAAAAGCTTACTTAACAATGCACTCTACATCCTCTGCTTCCTCAAGCTAGTCTCAGAGTGGGGAGTTCAGTTATGCACCATTTACGACCACAGCAATAATGATCAACCTGAAGTCTATTCTGTTCATCCTGATGTTCTGAACTTCCTCCCTGGTGGTCTGACAGTAACTAAAGGTCCAGCCTTTGGCATTTGGGAGAATATATATTAAAACTATGACTAATGACAGCAATACACCAGTGACATGGACAAAGAAAATCAATAAAAAGGTGGGATGGAATAAGGAGAAGATGACCCAGATCACAAAAAACTGGAAGATAGATGCGTCAGCCTCGATTGAAACTGGAGAGCTTGCAGGGTTCATTGCGAAGTGTCAGTTCTCCCTGTCTCCAGAATATGGAGGTTCACATGTCAGCACTGAAAATGAAAGCTGGAACGAAATGACTGAAGATGAAGAACAACTCTCATTTGAGCTGAAGCCAGATGAATCTGTATATCTGTGGCAGTACAGAATGGGTCTTGGTGAAAAACCGGTGTTGTTCTTCCGTGATTTAAAAGATCACTAGTGATCCAAACCCTCCGACTGAAGTCCCGCTGCCACCCGCACAATCATGAAAACATATCAGGATGCTTTAACTCCAAAGATAATCAAGTGCTTCAGTTAAATGCCTTAATTATAACTTCTCGAGTGATTATTTAGAAATCTGCATGCTTTGCTTAAAGGATTAGTCCACTTTTAAATAAACTTTTCCTGATAATTTACTCACCCTCATGTCATCCAAGATGTTCATGTCTTTCTCATTTCTAAAAAAAAAAAAAAAAAATATATATATATATAAGTTTTAACCATAAATGCTCATCTTGAACTAGCTCTCTTCCTCTTCTCCTCTATTTGAATTCCAGCAGTGTAGACACTGCTAAGTGTAATACTGCCCTCCACAGGTCAAAGTTTCAACTAATTGTTATATGCAAAATGTTATTTCAATAGCATATAACAATTAGTTCAAACTTTGACCTGTGGAGGGCAGTATTACACTTAGCAGAGTCTACACTGCTGGAATTCAAATAGTGGAGAAGAAGAGAGCTAGTTCAAGATGAGCATTTCTGGTTAAAATGTATAAAATTTTAATTATTATATTTTATTTTTTTCAGAAAATGAGTGATGGTTTCTCTAGATAAGACCCTTATTTCTCATCTGGGATCGTGTAGAACAATTTGAAGCTGCAGTGAAACTAATTTTGACCTTCAATCGTTTGGTGCCCATTCAAGTCCACTATAAGGAGAAAAATCCTGGAATGTTTTCATCAAAAACTTTTTATAATTTCTGAAGAAAGAACATCTTGGATGACATGAGGGTGAGTAAATTATCAGGAAAAGTGTATTTAAAAGTGGACTAATCCTTTAAAATGAGGTCGTATGTAATGATTTGGCATTAGTGGAATACAGCAGAAGGAGTGAGAATCCAAACGCAGTTTAATGACAAGTATTACAGTTTCTAAAAACGTTCAATGAGGAATTGTACTTCAAATATATTAATCTATTAGTTAGTGAATCAGCTATGAACATACTTAATGCACTATGAACTAACATGAATGATCAAGGTATAATTATTTATAAAATATACAACTGTAAATGTAAAAATGCATTACTAAATGTTGAAATTATCAATGAACAATACTTTTATTAAAGGTGCCCTTGATTCAAAAATTGAATTTACCTCGGCATAGATGAATAACAAGAGTTCAGTTCATGGAAATGACATACAGTGAGTCTCAAACTCCATTGTTTCCTCCTTCTTATATAATCTCATTTGTTTAAAAGACCTCCGAAGAACAGGCGAATCTCAACATAACCCCGACTGTTACGTAACAGTCGGGATCATTAATATGTACGCCCCCAATATTTGCATATGCCAGCTCATGTTCAAGGCATTAGACAAGCCAGTATTAACGTCTGGATCTGTGCACAGCTGAATCATCAGACTAGGTAAGCAAGCAAGAACAATAGCGAAAAATGGCAGATGGAGCAATAATAACTGACATGATCCATGATATCATGATATTTTTAGTGATATTTGTAAATTGTCTTTCTAAATGTTTCGTTAGCATGTTGCTAATGTACTGTTAAATGTGGTTAAAGTTACCATCGTTTATTACTGTATTCACGGAGACAAGAGCCGTCGCTATTTTCATTTTAAACACTTGCAGTCTGTATAATTCATAAACACAACTTCATTCTTTATAAATCTCTCCAACAGTGTGTAATGTTAGCTTTAGCCACGGAGCACCATCAAACTCATTCAGAATCAAATGTAAACATCCAAATAAATACTTTACTCACATGATCCGATATGCTGCATGACGAACACTTTGTAAAGATCCATTTTGAGGGTTATATTAGCTGTGTGAACTTTGTTTATGGTGTTTAAGACAAGCGCGAGCTCTTGGGGCGTGGAGCACGAGAATTAGAGGAGCCGCGTACCCTGAATCAGAGCATTTATAATGATAGGCAGTTAATTTTTTTTTTTTTTTGCTGAAACTTCACAGACACATTCAGGGGACACCTTAGACTTATATTACATCTTCTGAAAACATGTTCTTCGGCACCTTTAACCTTAGTTATTGTTACAGATGGACTCTTAAGGTCCTTTCACACTGGATGTGATTTTGACGCGCGAATTATTCGCGCGATGGTTTTGTTTTTTGATCAGCTGTTTGTGTAATGAGTGCTTCCACACCGAACGCGAATGTGCTGCTGCGAAAAAACGTTTATTTTTTTCGCTTCAATGTCGATTTTTTTTCACATTCGAGGCGACAGAAAAGGCTTCAACCAATCAAATACAAGGAAACAAAGGTGATGTCACAGCAACAATGACGGATCATCTGATAGCTTGTGTGTCGACGCATTTACAATAGAAAACTATTTATTTAAACTCTGTGTCTTGTAGTTAAACTTCTATCTGTAGTCCAAAGGCATACAATTTCCCCATTGTGGGACAAATAAAGGTTTTCTTATCTTAGACAGAAGGGCTACTCGCAGTATATGTGAGTGGGTTTCTTTTCTGTAAACGAAATGTCCAGTAGATGTCACTAGCTATTCAATCAACAATAACCTTTGACAGTTACAGGTAGCCTATCACATTTCCCACGAGATTGAGTATACATGCAAGTCGCTGTATGCTATAGACAAGGATAACATAACCTTCTGAGGTAAAACTTGTTGATTTTTTTTTTTTTTTAAACCTAACTGTGTCCGTGACTATGGAAAGTGAATGTGTTGTTGTTAAGACTGGTTAAGACCCAAAAACTTCTTTTCGGTCTTTGAAAAAAATGAAAAGCTCATCTTCACTGGATGATGAAGTGTCCATGTTGTTTGTCCTGAGCAGTTAAACTGACCAACCTTTCGAACAGGATGAAGATTATTTTGTTGAAATAAATATATATTAGGCTATATATATATATATCAGCGCTGGAAAAAATTAAGAGACCACTTAACATTGATTTCTGAACTTGGAGTGGTCTCTTAATTTTTTCCAGAGCTATATATAGGCTAGGCCTATATATATATAATTTCATTCAGCTGTCGCCGCAAATGTTTTGGAATCTTTCAGAGCGCAAACGTCGCAAATTCGCTTCGCGGCTGATGTGAATGGTTTTGACGCGAACTATTCGCAATCAAACTATTCACTTTTTCGTTTCGCTTTTCCGTTACGCGTCCGGTGTGAAAGGGCCTTTATTGTAAAGTGTTACCATCTCATATGAATCTTTAAATATCTACATATAGCATTGACATTAGACACATATGTATATTGTATGTATGTATACTCTCACACTTTATTTGCTTCCATTTTAGAACACAATTATTTAAATAAAATATGTATTTGCATGATAAAAAGAACTGACGTTTCTGCTTCATATTGATACAGTTTGCTTTCTCATGTCACTAGCTTTAAATATGCAACTTTGCTGCATAGCGAATGCATAAGTGATCAGCTGGATATAAACTAAAGCAAATAGATGGTAACAATCATGACAGTAAACATTTTTTTTACAGTGCGAAAGCAAATCCACTTTGCATGCACTTCCAAAAGACGAGAACTCGTGTTGGAATTGATGCGGTAAAACTGGCACCATTGTTACTGTTCGTATCACCGCTGCCCTGTCCATATACTCACACTTGCAGTCTTGGCCACTTGAGAGCTTGTGCACATGACAGGAAGTAAGAGCACAAGATTGTCCCATGTCTTAAAAATGCCCAAGTGCAGTGCCCTTAATGCACACTAAACCCACACTACCATGAATACCGCCAAAGAGCTTAGAACCCAAGAGGTGAAACTTTGGTACTTTTTGGAAAACAGCCACTAGATGGCGCTCCGGTAGCATGGCCGCCATTATGGGGTGAAAATACTAACTGGACCATAGAATCCTTCACATCTTACGCACCCAAAATCAGTGAATTTCACTGTCAAATCAGAAGCACAATAGAACAGTTTCTTAAATTAAATCAGCAGTAAATTGTATGGCTCCTACAGCAAATGTTGTATTGTCTTATATATGCTTTATTTTACTAGTTGTGGAATCCAACCATTCATCCATCTGAGGTAACGTTGTTAGCCTACTTTATTGAGTATTTCCATTTTATGCAACTTAACACATTTATTAATAGTAAATTAATAAGTTTAAGATCATCATGTTTGCAGCAAACAATATATTTCAGACCTAGTGGAGTGTCAGTAATAATAGTATTGCTCCACTATCTGAATTGAAATATATAAATATATTTTAATATGTTTTTTTTTTTAATCGCGATTAATCACACCCCCTTAATCGCGATTAATCGCACACTTATTGTGAAATTAAGTATACAGGTGCTGGTCATATAATTAGAGTATCATCAAAAAGTTTATTTATTTTACTAATTCCATTCAAAAAGTGAAACTTATTATTATATATATTATATTCATTCATTACACATAGACTGATATATTTCAAATATTTATTTCTTTTAATTTTGATGATTATAACTGACAACTAAGGAAAATCCCAAATTCAGTATCTCAGAATAATAATGCTTATGTACTGTTAAATGTGGTTAAAGTTACCAACGTTTACTACTGTATTTCCAGAGACAAGAGCCATCGTTATTTTCATTATTAAACACTTGCAGTATGTATGATTCATAAACATAATTTCATTATTTTTAAATCTCTCGGATTTATAAAGAATAGCTCAAACTCATTCAGAATCAACTGTAAACATCCAAATAAATACTTGCATGATCAGATGCATGCATGCAGCATGCATGACGAACACTTTGTAAAGATCCATTTTGAGGGTTATTTTAGCTGTGTGAACTTTGTTTATGCACTGTATTATAGTTGAGAGCTCGGGGGCAGGAAGCGCGAGGATTTAAAGGGGAAGCAGCCTGAATCGGCGCATTTATAATGATGCCCCAAAATAGGCAGTAAAAAAATCTAATTAAAAAAGATCTATGGGATATTTTGAGCTGTCCAGATCACACATTGCCAGAGCTATCCAAGACTTCAGCTCTCACATCCAATCCGAAACAGACAGCGACTTTACAAGATGATGAGTGTAATGTGTAAACATCGCAAAAGCAAAACAAAAACATATTATGACATTGGTGGTAATAACAAGTATAACATCATCTTGCTGTCTATATTTTTCTGTGCTTTTGTGCTGTATTACCTCACAGAAATAAATTATATGATTATTTTATTTGACTGCTTTTTAAATTGTTTTAAATTAAGTAGTTGTTTAAGTATGTGTTGTTTGACAGATTTCAGGGTTTTGTGCTGCAACATCCTTTAAATATAACGAAACAAAACTATAATTTTGTCACAGACACGCCAGGCTCTTCACTGAACCAATCACATTGCACTCCCTCTCGAGTTTTAACCAGCAACACCTGATACTCATCAGCACTCATCACCACCGCAGCATAAAAGACACTTCAGAGCACTCAGTCACTGTCTGATCTCAAATAAGACATACTTCCTGTTATGCCTACCTTAAGGACTACTTGCCTGTCTCCAGCGACTTCCAAGATCCCTCGTGTTCTATGTGGTTCATCTGTTCGACGTCTGCCTGCCATCCACGAATCCTGGAGAGAAGATCAAGACAAGTATCACCGCCTTGATAATCATCTGAAAAGAACTTTATCTGCATTCACTTACCTACACTCTGCATTAACTCTGGCTCTTCAAAAAACATCATATACGTTTTACCCATGTCTCCGTCCCCTTCTGTGTGTAACACATTTCCTATCATAACTATAATATTTTAAAAAAATAATAATAATAACATTTAATTAGCTGCTCTTCTGGCATGTCCATGAAGACTGTCATCAAAACAATTGCTCTAAAGGTTTATATTCCAAAGGAATATTTTATTACCTTTTCTGATGCATTAAACAGTTGCAATTTGAAGAGCATGTATCTTTCATTCAAAAAGTTTATTACTGTTATGAATAGTAAACAAGTACTTTTCAAATTTGTTAAGGACTACTGAGAAAAGGGGCTTTTTGTCAGAAAACTTACACTTATGAATGTGAATTTTGACTAATAAAATTAACAGATTAATTACAAAAGCTTCCTTATTCACCCTGTTAACATACTTTACTAAATCCAAAAACTATCATACCCAGACAGCATGGTAACATTGAATAAAATGTTGAGTTTGGATCCAAACCATCATTTTGGTTGAGATTGACATTTCAATGTTTAATGTGTGTAGAATCAGCATTGACATTGTGATGAAAGTCGACAGCACACATGGGTGGAGACAGTGACACTGAACTAACAGTGATTTGTAGTTGATGATCAGAAGATCATGCAGGTGTGTATCTGTGCAGAACACTAGTGGGTGTTTCCCCATCAGTTGGGCGTGTCAGTTCATAATGGGCATTTTCAACCACTTTACCTGATTTGCTCTAATCCACTGGGGGCTTGGTTTAAGGGTGGGCCTTCATGGTTTTAGTAATGGTGCGTTCAAGTCATGTCAGAAAGATCGTATTTATGGGCAGAACTGACATGAACGCCACCACAATGTCATAAAAACTAGTGGGAAGCTCGTAATTTTCTTTAAGCTCCGATCTGTACGAGTTGGGGGCGTGTCAGTCAGAAACATAGCAGGTATTACAGGTATTTAGCAGTGACACTGTCAGGCTTTTCTATTTACAACAAAGTAAGCTGATTCCCAGCAAAAAAATACGATAGCATCACAATATAAAAATGTAATATGTAACAATAAAGTTTACAATGGCTTCATAAATTAATTAAAAAACATAAAAAAGCAACATACAACTAATGCACATTCTTTGCTCTACATTTTCTAGAAGCAGAAGTGTTATTTTGTGTAATTAATTTAGAGAAGGCACACCGCCATCATACTCTAACGAAAGTGTCTTGAACGCACCTACCATCGTACGCACAACTTCGTAAATACGAACACCCATCAAACATAAATACGAACTTCCCAGGAGGACTTGAACGTGCCATAAGTCTGTTGAAAAATGGTTGAAAAACATCTTTTGTAGTTTGAAATTGGCCACTGATTGGTAAACGCCCATTTTAGTTTTGCATGTGCACTTCTCAGTAGTCTAATCAATTCCTCCTCATAAGAAGAAAACACAGGTGCATCCTACACAGTAGTGTTGTTTGTTAAATCACCTGACTTCTCTGGGTTTCAAACAAAGTTGCATTATTATTATTATTATTATTATAAGGTCTTATTATTTCTATTTTCTTTTGTTTGTTTGTGCTTGCTATTTGCATTTCATTTATTGTTGAATCTAATAAGATATTTTATTTAAAAAAAGTTATTAAAGTATTTGAATAAACCATCCATTTTTCTAATTCTTAAAGTGCATGCATTTTGATTTAGTAATATTTATTTAGATATATTTTTATTAGTGCAAGTGACATGAACAGGAGCAAGAATATCATACTTTACACATAGCCCATGTATTGCATCTATTACTCAGTGCTTGCAGAGCACCTTGACTTCTTTCCTTTAACAGGAATAAAGGCAGAGAAGAATGGACAATAAAAAAAAGAGAAGCACCCTCTTCATAAATGTAACATTGATAATTGTCACGGCCAGCTCTTTCTTGACCGTAACATAAAGAGGATCACACAAACAAATGAGTTTGTTGAATTGCCATGTTGTTTATTGCCACAGAGTCATTGCACGTCTTCGATGTTTTATCCTCACTAATTTTGCGCTTTATGGCTCAAATTGAAAGGCTGATTGTGCTTTCAAAATAGATTTAGTGGTGATAGATCTCAATGGGTAAGCTGCAGGATAGCGGGTAGTCTGGCACATTGTGGTGGTGTGGCCAAGAACAAGCTGGACAGGAGTAGGCAAAATAAGAAGGGTTTATTTTTCCCAACAACAAAAAAAAAAACAACAAACAAACTTAACAAGGAGGTTGAAAATCATTTCCAAAGTATATGCAAAAAAAAAAAAAAAAATCAATTAAGCAAAAGGGGGAAAAAAAAAAAACCCTCCCCTGTTAACAAAATAACAAAACTACTACAATCAACTGCCCATGATGTTACTGTGGCTGGACAACCCCTGACTAACTCTGCTCATCTTTTCATTGCTATAAATAGCCATTGAGCACATACCAACCCAAATTAAGGTAAATATCAAATAACAACTCTACCAAATAAACAAACAAAATTACAAAATATACACTATCATACATAACATACAATAATTTACCTAAAATAACAGAAAGAAAATACTCAAACCAACAAAAGATTAATGACATAACAAAATACATAACACAAAATCCCCTCTAACTCAGAACATGATGGTACAGTCCAACTTCCTCTGGCACAGGACAAAAGAGGGAATTGAAACACCGCCTCTCCCTTTGTCTGCTGCCACATGGAATGCGGCCGTCACTCCATGGACTCAGGTAATCTAGGATTAATTAGGTAAAATTAATCAGCAAAGAATATAAGAAGTGTGCACCCTTCTATACATTCAAGATTTTAATAAACTGTTAACTTATTAAACTTGTCGTGTGTCTTTCTTGTAATAAGGGGATTAAAATAAAAGTAACAACATATTGAATTAAACTAAATTAAACATCAAATCAAACACAATGGTAAGGCTAAACGTGAGGTGGGCTACGCACCCATCACAGTCTCCCCCACCTCTGGTTCCTCACTCACGTGACGGGAGAGGAAATCAGCAGCAAGATTCTCTTTGCCTGGTCAATGGAGGACTGTAAACTGATAGGGTTGCAGAGACAAGTACCAGCGAGTTATCCTGGCATTAGAGTCTTTCATTTTATTCACCCATAGGAGGGCTCTATGGTCAGTCTCCAAAGTGAAATGCCTGCCCAAAAGATAGTATTTAAAAGAGTCCAAGGCCCACTTCACAGCCAAGCATTCCTTCTCAATAGTTGAATAACGCATTTCCCTAGGAAACAATTTACGGCTAATGTAGGCCACAGGGTGACGATTTCCCACTTCTCCCTGGAGTAATACTGCTCCAAGTCCAACTCCTGATGCATCAGTCTGTAAAACAAATGGTTGATCAAACCTGGGACTGTACAACACTGGGCTTTCCTGTAGAGCCCCTTGAATATCCTGGAAAGCTCTCTGGGCCGGCTCAGACCACTGAATCTGGTTTGGGGCCTTCTTTTTAAAGCAGTGTTAGGGCAGCTCTAGAAGAAAAATTGGGTAAAAACCGGGATTCCGAGAAAGCCCTCACCTGTTTCTTTGTCTTTGGTAGAGAACAGGACTCAATATTTTGCACCTTCCCCACTTGAGGCCGAATGCCCCATTCCCCCATGTACCAAGTATTCAGTCTCTTTCTTTGCCAGGGCACATTTACCTGGGTTGATCGTCAGTCCTGCTTCTTGAATACGTCTTAAAACCACCTGCAAATGCCTCAGATGCTCTTCCCAAGTTGTACTAAATATCACAATGTCATCAAGGTATGCTGCAGTAAATCAGACAAGCCATGCAATACCTGATCCATCAGTCTTTGAAAAGTGGGCGGAGCCCATGCAGGCCAAAAGGCATATTCTTAAAATGATGTAGGCCCCAAGGGTCCGAAAAGCTGTGAACTCTTTAGATCTAGAACTCAAAGGCACTTGCCAGTAACCTTTACATAGATCAACATGCTAAGATATTTTGCATTACCCAAGCGTTCAATCAGGTCCTCAATACGAGGCATTGGATAGGAGTCAAATTTTGAAACTGAATTCAAATATCGAAAGTCAATGCAAAATCTTGTAGTCCCATCCTTTTTAGGTACTAAGACCACAGGACTGCACCATTCACTTTTAGAAGGTTCAATCACCCCCAAGGAAATCATCAAATCCAATTCCTTCTTTAGAGCTGGAAGGAGTCTTTCAGGTATACGATAACTTAATCTCTTTGGCACGGCATCAGCTTTTAAAACAATGTCATGCTCTACCAGCTCCGTTCGACCAGGCTTCTCTTGGAACAGTTCAGGATGGCAAAGAGACTGAAGTTGCTGTTGCTGGGACTCTGTGAGATGATCCAAATTGAGCACTGCAGAATTCTGAATAGGAAAATACTGCTCTTCCACCTCTTCCTCATCTTTCACAGACCGAATCAGCAAACATTCCTTCCGAGGGGACCACTCTTTCAACAGGTTTACATGCAGCATTCTGCTTGAACGGGCTTGTCCTGGGGTTAAAATTTCATATGTTGTTGGTCCTACTTTCTTCTGTACCTTAAAAGGCCCTTGCCATTTGGCTAAAAGTTTACTGGATGCTGTGGGTAACATTACAAGCACTTTTTGACCTGGCACAAATGTACGAGTTCTGGCCGACTTATCATACCAAGACTTTTGTCTCTGTTGAGCTTCTGCCATATGCTCTTGAGCCAAATTTGTCATTTTCTGCAATCTCTCATGCATGGCAACTACGAAGGAAGCAACATCTTTTCCTTCCCCCATACCCTTCTGGCCGGCCCATGTCTCTTTTAACAGTGACAATGGTCCTCTCACATCATGGCCAACAGCAATTCAAAGGGGAAAAACCTGTTGAGGCCTGGGGGACTTCACGATATGCAAAGAGTAAATATGGCAACCACTGATGCCAGTCTGAGCCAGTCTCATTTATGAATTTTCTAAGCATATTTTTAAGGGTTTGATTAAATCTCTCAACTAATCCATCCGTTTGAGGATGGAACGGTGTAGACTTTAGGCCCTTAATGCTTAACAACTGATAAACTTGCTTTAAAAGTTTTGAAGTAAAATTGGTCCCACAATCTGTAAGAATCTCCCTAGGAAATCCTACTCTAGAGAACAGCTGAATCAAACAGGATGCTACTTGCTTAGCTCCAATCGTCCTCAATGGAAACACCTCTGGATACTTGGTAGCGTAATCACTCACCACTAACATAAACCTGTGGCCTGCTCTACTGTTCTCAACTGGACCGACAATATCCATAGCAAGTCATTCAAATGGAACTCCAATAACTGGAAGAGGTTGCAGAGGAGCTTTAGCAGGTAGTCTATTGGAGGTCAACTGACACTCTGGGCACGTTCTACAGTATTTTATCACATCTCTTCTAATGCCAGGCCAATAAAAATGTTTCCTAATTCGGGCCAAAGATTTCTGCCTACCCAGGTGGCCTGCCCAGGGAATGGAATGACCCAGAGATAGGACCACATTCTGAACTGCCTTCGGCACCACCATCTGCAAACTATCTCCCTGTTGCCGATATAACACCTCCTCCTGAAGGACAAACCTCTCACCTACTCTACCTGCCACTGACTTCTCACCTTCTCCCTGACTTGTCATAGTAGCTTGCTGGTACAACAAAGACACAACAGGATCTTCTCTCTGCATTTCAGCCATATTATTGGGAATCTTAAACCCAATCACTTCATCCAGCTTACCACCCTGTTCTTTACCATCAACTTCAAAGTATCTATACTTATCTTGCCTTCTCTGCCTTCTAGATTTCCTTACCTTATTTGGTCCAGCCTCTAATTCAGAGTCAAAGAAAGGGAAACCTTTAAGAGTTTCAGATTCATCTGCAATCTGCTTAACTTGAGCCCGGGTCATCACCATACTAGAAGCAGAGTTAAAAGGCAACAAGTTTATCAATGAAGGAAAATCTTGACCTAGAATAACAGGATAAGGTAATTTTTCTACTACTCCAACCCTCAATAAATAGGGTAGCTCCTGTACTACTACCTGCACTTTAACTGTAGGGTAAGTCTGCTCCTCACCATGGACACATTTAATGATCACATTACCTTCAATCTTTTCTTCAGCCTCTGGGACCAAATGACTTTCCACTAATGTCTGCATGCTACCAGTGTCTATCAATGCAGTTACAGTTTCCCCATTCACTTCTACAGGAATGGTCAGGCCTTGAGGCAGAGGCAACAACTTTCCTACCCCTGTTTTTGGTACAGAACATATCTGGGACGTTTTAGCCATTAACTTCGGACACATTGGCTTTTTATGCCCTTCCTGTCCACAATAATAACAAATGGGCACCTGACTAGCCTGACGTAAAGGCCTAGAGGACTGATTTTCCCTTTTGGGCTTCTTACTAGAAGAGGAACATTTTGAGTCTCCTTGACTATAGGTTGATGGACTCCTATCTTCCCTAATTCCCTTATGAGCAACACCCCAAGAGTGTGAACGAGATCGGGCGGCTACAAAAACATCAGCCAAGGAAGCAGCCTGACATGCTGTGCTAGGGTTATGTTCTCTTACCCATACCTGCAATTCTGGTGAAAGCATTCTCAAATACTGCTCTAAAATAATCACTTCCCCCACAGCCTCTACAGTCTTCCCCTTGGGTTGCACCCATTTTTCATAAAGTTCTCGAAGTCGTACATAGAGTTCTTTTGGAGTCTCAGCAGGCTCAATCTCTAATGAGCGAAATCGTTGACGATAAGTTTCGGGATTAATGGCATACTTGCTTAAAATGGCAGATTTAACCTTTTCATAGTCTAAGGACTCCTCAATGTCCATGTGCACATAGGCACCCCTAGCCTTACCAGTCAATAAAGGAACTAACCTAAGGGCCCAATCACTTTTTGCCCATTTACAGGCCAGAGCCATTCTTTCAAAAGTGGTGAGAAAATGTTCAATGTCATCTGAATCTTGCAATTTCTGCAACTTGGGCTCAATCATACCTCGAGCTGGATCTGGAAGAGGGGACACAGAGGCATTGGACAGATTATCAGGCATTTCAGCAGGTTGATCAGGTCTTGACAAACCTCCAGGTTCAGGGTTGGTACGAAAATCCACTTCCTCCCTTAGAAGGTTGAATTGATGTTGCATTGATTTCCAACGTTGCTCTTGCCGAGCTGCCTCCCGCTCCATCTTAACTTCTTGTCGTTGTTGAACCTCCATGTTTTTGCGAAACATATCTGCCAGGTCCTGCAGAGTCAGTTGTGCTGGGTCATCCGCCACCTGAGGAACTCCTCCAACTGCTGCAGGCTCATCCTCCAACAACTCCACCGAAGCTGCTTCATCTTGTTGTTTGAACTTTGCCACTTTCTTTGGAGCCATATTGCCACTACTCAACACTGTCCCTTACTGGCCAATCCCACCGCTGCCACCATTTGTGGTGGTGTGGCCAAGAACAAGCTGGACAGGAGTAGGCAAAATAAGAAGGGTTTATTTTTCCCAACAAAAAACAAAAAACAAACAAACAAACAAACTTAACAAGGAGGTTGAAAATCATTTCCAAAGTATATGCAAAAAAAAAAAAAAAAAAAAAAAAAAAAAAAACCTCCCCTGTTAAACAAAATAACAAAAACTACTACAATCAACTGCCCATGATGTTACTGTGGCTGGACAACCCCTGACTAACTCTGCTCATCTTTTCATTGCTATAAATAGCCATTTAGCACATACCAACCCAAATAAAGGTAAATATCAAATAACAACTCTACCAATAAAACAAACAAAATTACAAAATATACACTATCATACATAACATAATACAATCATTTACCTAAAATACAAGAAAAGAAAATACTCAAACCAACAAAAGATTAAATGACATAACAAAATAACATAACACAAAAGATCCCCTCTAACTCAGAACATGATGGTACAGTCCAACTTCCTCTGGCACAGGACAAAAGAGGGAATTGAAACACCGCCTCTCCCTTTGTCTGCTGCCACATGGAATGCGGCCGTCACTCCATGGACTCAGGTAATCTAGGACTCAGGTAAAATTAATCAGCAAAGAATATAAGAAGTGTGCACCCTTCTATACATTCAAGATTTTAATAAACTGTTAACTTATTAAACTTGTCGTGTGTCTTTCTTGTAATAAGGGGATTAAAATAAAAGTAACAAACTATATTGAATTAAACTAAATTAAACATCAAATCAAACACAATGGTAAGGCTAAACGTGAGGTGGGCTACGCACCCGTCACACACATGATGGTGAAAAGATAATGGTGACCAGCTCTAGACCGTGGCAGACGACCGACACAGTCAATAACTAGATGTTCGAAAAGGTTGGAAACCACAGGAATAGGCTGTAGCGGAGCAACTGGCACTTTCTGATTGGGGTACCGTACAAGATCGTGGCCACATTCGGCCAATAAAACTGCTGCATAATACGACTATAAGTTTTCCGGACTCCAGTATGGCCAGCGAGTCCTTCATGAGCCAGTTTCAATACAGGTTCTCTAAATGGCAGAGGAATTACAATCTGAATTTTTGATTCCATCATATCATTGTGCATGATCCCCTTCGTACAAAGAAGGCCGTCTTCAAAGAAATACAATGAAAGAAGATCATCAGACCACTTATTGGACCTTGCTGCAAAGAATAAAAACTTAAGCGTATCATCGGTCTGTTGTGCTCTAATTAGCTCCTCTCGAGAGATCTGTAAAAGAGAAGTCAAAGAACAATCAACATTAGAAAGTTCAATACTAATGTTTTCAGAAGTGGATAGGATCTCAGATGTATCAGATTCGCTTTGCAGTTCTGTAGACTCTTACCTGATCAGAAGATGGCAAAGAGCAAACTTTCAAGTCATTCTGTTCAGAACATTTAGAGACATCAGATTCAGATTTACCTATATTAACAGTAGAAAAGAAGGTGTCATTGAGTAGAACCTCGTCATCCTGGTTTTCAGATGGACGGTTAGCCATCGATCGAGTAACTGCACAAGCTGGAAATAAATCAGAAAATTCTTTATGGATTTCAACATCAGTTTTTCTGGGTACAGATACTACTATGGGTGAAGCTGCAACATTACTCTCACCCCAAACATTCCCCCCAGCTAGATCATTTCCCAGAATAAATGTAATCCCAGGAACTGGAAGTGCAGAACAGACACCACCTACAACGTCACCAGATACTATGGCAGAGGAAAGATGGATTCGATGCAGAGGCACTTCAACAAACCCCATCTCAAAACCCCGTACCAATACATGAGTTCCAGTAGATGTTTCAGAAGTCAGTCAAAATTCCTTCCAGACGAAACGTCTGTGCAGCTCCCGTATCTCTGAGAATGCGCACCGACACTGCCTCCTTTGAACCAGATAAAGAAACAGTTCCTTCAGTGATGAAAGGTGTATAATCAACAGAGCCAGTAACACTCTGCTCAGCAGAGTGTTTACTACAATGAGACAAAGAGCTCTCTCTTCTTTCCTCAAACGTATTTGTGAGACTCTAGAAACATCTTGTGCCCTGTCTCTTTTCATCATGTGATCTTTCTCTATACACCCTAAAGGATGCAGGCCTCATGTCATAGTAATGAGTGGCTTCTTGTATTCTAATTATATAAGGCAACCCTGGACAATAAATTGTGTGCCAATGATTGAACTGCACTCTGTGTCTATCTCATTTTTTGGCATCCAGGTACCTGATTTTCTGTGCTAGACTGCTCAACCTGAAAAGATTTTCTCGAAATTTGATCTCTAAATTATTTTCTAACAATCTGGGGGCTCATCCGCGAAACGGGGGGGATTCTCCCTGAGAAATGGGAAAAGAGAAAGGCGCGCCAGGGAACGGAGGACCTATGGAAAAGGGGGTAAGTGTTTTTGAATATTTCTTGAAGGAAGTATGCACTTACCCCTGTAGGATCCTATTATAACATCTCGTGGAAATACGAAAGTTTTTTTTGTAATCACTAGTAGTTAGTGGAATTTATTCCTCCATTGTTGTTACACTACGGCTGGCAACAGTAGCTTTGATTAGCTATTAACTAGGGTGGTTGGAGGTGCAGTACTGATCACACTGTACTTCGGATCACGGCAGCGTAGGGCTATAGTAGTTCACGGAAGAAAAAAAAATCTTTTAATATTTGATATTGATGAAAATAATTTCAATTGCTATTGCATGTATATTGTGACATAAAAGAAGGTGTTCTAGGGGCGACCCGAATTCAGTTTGGCAAGAGCTGGACTAATTTGGCGAGAGCCCAAAATTAGATTACACCCAAATAAAAGAAGGTGATATAGAGGTGATCAGGACAAAAGTCTTGTGTGAGCCTAACATAGGACCATCACCCACGTCACAATATGATACATGTACGGCAATTGAGATTGGGCCATTGGGTATAGAAAAATTTGCATGAAAATAATTTCAGTTGTTATTGCATGTTGATATACAGGTGCTGGTCATATAATTAGAATATCGTGGAAAAGTTCATTTTTTATTGTAAATTATTTAAAAAATGAAACTTTCATTATTCTAGATTCCCTACATGTAAAGTAAAAACATTCCAAAAGTTTTTTTTTTTTTTTAATTTGTTGATTAGAGTGGTACAGCTAATGAAAGTCCAAAATCCAGTATCTCAAATATTAGAATATTTATATTTTGAGTTTCATTAAATGACATCCCTACGGTATAAATTCTGGGTACTCTTGTTCTTTGAAACCACCACTAATGGGGAAGACTGCTGACATGGCAATGGTCAGGAGACAATCATTGACACCCTCCAAGTCAGTCACCTTTATGTATATAGCGCTTTTTACAATGCAGATTGTGTCAAAGCAGCTTTACATGATAACTGGTACATCATTTGGCTGCACAGCAGCTCTTAAAGAATAGTGTCAATGCAGGCAGATCAAAGCACTGTTGAATATCAAATGTCAAGTCAAATGTCAAGTGTCATTCAAAGAGAGTCTCCACAAAGAGAGTAAGTCACAGAAGGTGATGTGTATTGAGTCTTTAACTAAAAAGGTATTCTGCATTTGCGCTCTCTAGTGTTGAATGTAATAATTGCAATTGCGCAGTAAAGGGTTGTTCAAGCTAAGCTCCGATCTGAGTGTCTGTCTCATGTTATGTAAGCGCACAAACATAACAAAACTGGCGACGATAATTGAAAGGAACCTGTCGTGCAGCAAATTACTAAGGCTGGAGGCATTTGGGTCTTGCCTAACGCGAAAGAGATGCCGAATATGTCTGCTAGGGATGGTGAATGGCATCGTGAGTAAACTGCATCAGAGCTGTTAAAAGGAGCTATACATTAATCGACTAAAACAAAAGAAGAAACTAAAATGTCTGGGTGTGTTGGACAAATGGATGCTTTTGACAGTACAGTGGAAGACTGGGCGACGTATGTGGAGAGAGTTGAACAGTATTGTTTAGCCAATGACATCGGGAACGAGAGAAAAGTTGCCGTTCTCTTGAGTGTAATGGGGGCGAAAACATACAACCTCTTGCGCAGTTTAACTGCACCAGTAAAACCAGCTGAGAAAACATTTAAAGAAATTGTTGACGTGCTGCAAATGCATTTGAATCCAAAGCCCTTGATAATCAGGTCTGTTTTCATTTATACTTCTGCGTCATTGTCTGCGTCGATGTGCTTGCTGACCACTAGGAGGCAGGTCCGCGGTCATGTTAAGGATCAAGGCGAACACCGAAGAAGAAGCAGCTCGTCATGTACGTTGTCAGAGAAGCTACAAATAGAATGGCAAATAAAACGACTTTTGTTGCAGTTTGACTGAATGTGTCTCCTGAAACAGAGCGTTTTTTCATTCATAGTGAAGTTGAAATCACTCGCTCTTCTGATTGCTCCACTCCAGCTTTTCGACCCGAGGGAGGGGTTCTAGCAGACCAATCACAGCGCTTGCGGTCCGCGTAGAATTGACGCGTTGTTACATTTTTGAAGAGGTGCACGTCAGGCTACGGCGTACACTCGACACAGAAGTATAAATCAGCCTTTATGACTACACTGAGACTTGTGCGTTGCGCGTCCCGTAAACTGCTGCTTTATGTCAAAGTAGGCTACTGCCGGCCCAATGTATCAGCGGCACACCAGGAATTCTCCCGAATCTTCAAGGAGATATTCTTACTATATAAACAGTTAGTGGTTACGTCCAGTTTATTTGTATGTTGCAGAATCAAAAAAAAAAAAAAAAGAAAACATGCTTGTACATGCTTTTACTTTAGTGCAAGTTTATTAATAAATCAATATTAGAAAACTGAATGATGCCAAGCATTTGAACAATATAAAGAGTTGAACAGAGCCCCTAGTGGACGAGCATTCACACAGCTATATTCAGTACAGTCCATAACACATCAGTGTAGTGTTGATAACTCCTGCTCTGTCTCTGTGTGTGTTTGTCCAGCCCTCTGAGGAGCTTTATATAAGACAGAAATCTGTCAGACAGACATCTCTCAGACTCGATCGAGGTGAAGCGCTCTTCTGACTCCGTCTACAGTCATCAGGTGAGTTGTGTTCCTAATAAAGAGCACTTTTGGGCTCATAGTTCATTTGTGTACTCTGTAGTCAAGATTATTCTGTATTACACACATATTAAATATGATAACTAGCAATTAACCAAACCAAAACTGAATATTAGAAATGGAATATTTGGGTCACAAGAAGATATTTAATATAAATACAGGGGTAAGGAGATGGTAACCTTGACTAATTGCTGTTAAAATATTGGATAAAAACCTTGCTCGTATGTTTGTAAAACATTTCAGAAAGTTTCTATAATGTTCCTTCGAAGAATATAAGATATGATCATGTTTGGGGTTTGCATTACAACCAGTCATTAAGCTTCAGTTAACTATTTAGCCAAAACTAAAGTCTGATTGTAATATATATATATATATACACACACACACACACACACACAACAATACAATAGCACTATTATTATTATTATCATAATTAGATATCTTTGCAACAATACAGAAGAGACGAGCATTATTTCTGGCATCTTTAGCCTGAATATCATTGCATGTCTTTTGCTTTGTATAATAATAATGTATAATCTACATTTGAAAGAAGAAAGAGAGAAAACTCTTTACATGAGCTCACACTCATAACCTCTGAACATCTGAACACAAGCAATGATCAAATGCACATTGACAGATCTTCTTCTGTCTGTTCTCCAAATGTAATCAAATGTATATTTCTGCTGGTGTGTGTAAACTGCTTAACTGTGTCTACACAAAGACGTTAATTTTCCAGACGAACCAACCCTGTATCACATGAAATATGTTCTGAGGAAACTATTTTGCAAATCGCAATTACGTTACATGCCAACATATAAGCAGTGCTATTACGTTGGTCCTTAACCTAATAAAGCCAATTTATTGCAGTGCTATTACGTTTGTCCTGACATAATACATCCAAAGCAGGTTTCTTTCACACGTAGAAGCTAATGCTGTTCATTTTGTTTTAATTATTTACTCCTTTTTTCTGATCGGGCTACAAAATATTATTTATGCCAGGGGGAGTCAAATGGCGGCACCCAGATAATTTTTATCTGGCCCTCCAACTGGTTTTGATGTTTAAAACCGCTCGCAATCTGATATCAAAGTCCCCGCAAAGGTTTTAGCGTTTTCAGCGGTGAGTTAACAACGCACGTGATCATTCAGCGGTTAGTTTAGCGCAGCGGTGAATTTAACAACACTCAACTGCAGGTAAACGGCATTCAGAGGTGAGTTTGACCAAAGCAACCCTCAACTGCAGGCAAAACGACATTAAAAGGTGAGTTTAACATGCTCTTAGACGCTTGCAAGTAAGCAGTTTTAGCGTTTTCTGTCATAGGATAACGTATCGGAGGTTTGATTAAAAACTGTTGAGTCAGGACAATAAGTTGTGTTTAGAAACTTTAGATTTGTAAGGTGGCCATTTCTTATGACGATAAATGTTAGAAGTAATTATAAAATATAGCTTTCTGCACCAAATGTGCAGCTTACGTTATTGAATTCAAGTTTAAGTAGCCTATTAGGCTAACGTTACATTAGCTCACAACTATTATCCACATTATAAATGTATTTATTATTTATTTATTTAAAGTTCTGCTGTGGCTTTGTTTGGGAATTTTTTTATATTAAAATAAATGGGGAATTTATATATATAATTTTATATATATAAATTCCCTATACTTGCATTTATAACTGTTGTCAAATTTTGTTAGAAATTGTAGTTAACAATATTAACTTGTTTTTTCACTGTATAAAACGAATATCACATTCAATCTAGCCCATTCTGGCAACACAGATTAAGAGAATACTGATGTGAAATGTTCAATTCTGTTTTTTTTTCCTTTTCTTCTTTAGGTCCCTCAAATTTGGCAGCTTCAAAGCACCACAGACACACACAAAGGCACTTTTAAAAGCCACGCCCATCTTGTTACTCTGTACTCATCAGTCAGTCTCTCTCTCTCTCTCTCTCTTTAAAATATTTTCAAAACTCCGACAAGAATCGATGTCATGGCAACGCGTAGTAATGCAGTTGTGGAAACACGTGCATTTCCCCTTGACGTACGTGTAGCAAATAATTGAATTTTAGGCTACCTACTTGCATTTCATTCAACAGCTTGGATGTCAACCCAAAACTGTATTAGACAATATGGAGAAAACTGTGATAATAAAGAATATGTTCATTTCATGTTAGATGTGAGATTTTGAATAGGCTATTCTTTTATCTATTTGATTACGTTCTGAACTTTAGTATATAAGTGCATCCAAATAATAATGTATTGGTTTAGCCTAAAAATATGATTAGGCCTATTATTCATCATGGGACGACATGACTACAGTCAAACCTGTATATTTCATGATACAATTTATGACATTTTTCATACATTTTTGATCAGCTAAAATACAGTATTTAGGACGTGAATTTGCAGAGCACACATGCATCCCTGATCCAACCTTTACTGTCATTGGATCCAACTAACGTGGGTGTCATTGAGTTCCCTTTCGATACTTCACTCGTACTGGGGAAAGGTCTCCCTTTTTCCCCGCTGCTGAAGCCTTTTTCAATAACGCAGTGTAACTGCACCGTCATTGGTTCACTCATAGACAAGTTGTTGAACCAATGGCGGCGCGGCATAGCTGCCGATAAAGCGCGCAAATATTCCCGCCGAAATGGGCGGGGTATAGGGCTATATAAGCAGGCGTTTCGCCATAGGATTTCAGTGTTTTCTCCTTCAGCGACGACATCTCTTCTCTTCGCTGATCTCGCCTGAAGCCGAAGAAGCTCGCCGCCTTCTGCTCTCGCCGCCGTCTGAAGAGGCTCCCGCAGCGGACTCGCCTGGACTCGCCGGTGGAAGAAAGCGCCGGCGCCCTCGCGGACTGCAGCTTCTAGCGCCGTCGCCGAGCCGCCGCCTCCCGCTTCCCGCTTCCGGCCGCTTCCTGTGCGTCCCCTGCCGCCATCCGGCGCGCCGCCTGAGAGCTTCATCCGCGGCTTAAACGCCGCTCTAAAAGAGCGATTTTCAGCGGTTTTCACCGCTCTAAGAGCTTCCGCGGCCCTCGCCGCTCTAAAAGAGCCACCCAATTGCCGTTTTCACGGCAGCGGCGTCTCACGATGCCCCGCCACTCATGTGGTACTTGCAGGGCCCCCTGCGACGACGATGGACACAGCGAGTGTGTCGCTTGCCTGGGCAAGCCCCACGCAGACGGCGCGCTCGCTGGAGACTCATGCCCGCACTGCGAGTGTATGAGTCTCGCTTCCCTGCGCTCGCGGGTCGCCTTCTTCACTGAGGGCGATCTCGCCGCTCGCGCCCTCCCGTCTCCTTCCTCCCGCGAGCCGGCGAGGAAAAGACAGCGGGGTAGAGCGACTCAGCGCCAGGAGTTGAGCGAGCTCACGCCGGCCCAGCCCCCGCGTGCCTCGCCCTCTCCTCCCAGGGAACTCTCTCCCGTTCTGTTCTCTCGCCCTGAGCAGCGTCCCTCCGCAGAAGCGAGTGACCTCGTCTCATTCGGGGGAACAGACGACGAACAAGACGACTCCATGTCTCTTGCGGCTTCCGAAGCGGAAGGATGGGCTGGCGAGCCGGAAGACCCCGCTCCACCGCTCCCTTGGAACCCATCGAGCATGGCCAGGGCATGGATGCCGAGCTCTTCCGCATCCTGTCTAGGGCCGTTGAAGAGCTGGACCTCGAGTGGGCCCCTCCAGAGGAGCCGTCTCGCAGCCGCCTGGACGAATGGTTTCTGCCAGGCCGCCGCCAAGCACCTCGCCAGCGTTCAGCGCCCTCTTTCCTGAGGTCCACGAAGAGCTGACGAAGTCGTGGCGCGCTCCTTACTCTGCCCGCTCCACACTACGCACCGCTCCGCCCTCACCGCCGTCGACGGCGCCGAGGAGAAGGGATACGAGCACTTGCCACCCCTAGATGAAGCGGTGGGCCGCTCACCTCTGTCCTCCGCGGCTGTGGGTTGGAAGACGAAGAGGGCCCTTCCTTCCAAGCCCTGTCGGACCACCTCTACTCTGGCTGGACGGGCTTACACCTCGGCGGGCCAAGCTGCCTCTGCGCTCCACACCATGGCCATATTTCAAGTATTCCAGGCCAAACTCCTCCGCTCTCTGGATGAGTCTGGAATCGACGCGCCAGCCTTCAAAGATCTCCGCAGCGCCACGGATCTTGCCCTGCGAGCTACGAAGGCTACGGCCCAGGCCATCGGTCGTTCCATGGCCAGCCTGGTCGTGTTGGAGCGCCACCTGTGGCTCAACCTAACGGAGATCAAAGACCTAGACAAGACGGCCTTCTTAGACGCCCGGTCTCGCCTTCTGGTCTCTTCGGGCCTGCAGTGGATGGCTTCACTGAGCGCTTTACTGCCGCGCAGAAATCGTCTCAGGCTATGAGGCATTTCTTGCCTAAGCGCTCCAGCTCCGCTTCTGCGTCTAGCCGCCCCAGGACTGCGCCGGCTCAGCAGAACAAACCAGCCCCACCTGCAAAACAGGCAGCGCCGCCCCAGGAGCATCGCCAGCGCTCGCGCCTGCGAAGCGCCCTCCCTTCCCGAGGCGCCAGGGACCCCGGCCCAGGATTGCTGGACCCGGTGCCTCCGAAGTCGTCCTGATTCGTCGGACAGGAAGAGGATGGGGGACCGTCCCGTTATGACCGGACCACCCCAAAAGCTCCCACGAGTAATTTCCCCTCCGCCTCGTTTATTTCCGGGCGTGGGAAACATACTCCAAGTGACAGCTGGGCCCACACCTGTTGCGCCCACTCCAAACGCCGTTTTCACGGCGAACAAATTTTACCTCATCACAAAAAGAGCAAATTTCCTCTTCCACCCCGCGCGGTGTACGACCCTCTCAACGACGGTCTGTCACCCAACATTATTCAACCCCTAGCCACTCGGGCCGAGGCCTGGCAGGCCATCCCCGGTGTGTCAGAATGGGTCATGGGGATCGTAAACCAGGGCTACTCGCTCCAGTTTGCACGACGGCCCCCCCGCTTCGCCGGGGGGTGCTTCAAACATCGGTCAATCCGGACGACGCTCATGTCCTCCGGGCCGAAGTCATGTCGTTGCTGGAAAAAGGAGCTGTGGAAATGGTTCCTCCGTCAGAGAGCGAGACAGGCTTTTACAGCCGCTACTTTCTGGTCCCCAAAAAGGATGGCGGTCTCAGACCCATCCTAGACCTCAGGCTTTTGAATCACTCCCTCATGAGACGGAAGTTCAAAATGCTGACGCTGAAGCATCCTCGCGCACATTTGCCCCGAGGACTGGTTCTGCTCGCTGGACCTGAAGGATGCGTATTTTCACATCCAGATAGCCCCCCGTCACAGACGATTCTTGAGATTCGCATACGAAGGGGTGGCATACCAATATACGGTCCTGCCCTTCGGGCTGTCTCTGGCTCCCCGCACTTTCACCAAGTGCATGGACGCGGCGCTTTCCCCTCTGAGACAGATGGGAATCCGGGTTCTGAATTATCTCGACGACTGGCTCATCTTAGCCCGTTCGCGAGACGAGCTGGAACGCCACAGATCCGTGCTCCTCAGCCATCTACAATGCCTGGGTCTCAGGGTCAACTTAGCCAAGAGCTCGCTATGCCCCTCAACGAATCTCGTTTCTGGGAGCAGTTTTCGACTCGGTCCGTATGACGGCAGTAGTCTCGCCAGCGCGCCCTGGCAATTCAGCAGCTCACGGCATCTGTCACGAACAAAGCCTATCTCCCTCTGAAGTTTTTCCAGAGGCTGCTAGGGCTGATGGCTTCCGCCTCCCCGGTGCTGCAGCTAGGCCTTCTTCGGATGCGGCCTCTTCAGTACTGGTTGAAGTTCCGGGTTCCTCCCAGCGCATGGCGGCACGGCCGCCTATGTCTCAAGGTCAATCGGGCCTGTCTTCTAGCCCTGAAACCTTGGATGGATCCAGTATGGTTCCAGCGCGGAGTCCCTTTACAGGCGGTCTCACGGAGGACGGTGCTCTCAACAGACGCCTCCAACTTGGGCTGGGGCGCTGTGTGCGAGGGCAGACCGGCCTTCGGCTCGTGGAGCCACGAGGAAAGCCATCTACACATCAACTGTCTAGAGATGCTAGCAGTGATGAAAGCCCTTCAGTTCTTTCAGGCTTACTTGACGGGACGTCATGTTCTAGTTCGGTCAGACAGTATGACGGTGGTGTCATACCTGAACCACCAAGGCGGTCTTTCGTCCAGCCGCTTATGCGCTCTGGCGAAACGTCTGCTGGAATGGGCTCTTCCGAGGCTTCAGTCGCTCAGAGCGACTCATGTTCCAGGAATCTGGGTGCGGACATGTTGTCACGGAGCAACATCCCCTCCGACGAGTGGATGCTCCACCCCAAGTGGTCCTCACGATCTGGGAGTTCTTCGGGAAGGCAGAGGTAGACCTCTCGCCTCAGAAGACAACTCTCATTGCCCAACATTTTTCTCGAAGGAAGTAGATGCTCTGGCCACACATGGCCCAGCACGCTTCTTTATGCTTTCCCTCCGATCGCACTGATCCCCAGGTCATCAGGCGTATCAGAGAAGACCAGCACAGAGTCCTTCTGGTGGCCCCGCTCTGGAGGAACCAGGTTTGGTCCTCAGAGCTATTCAGGCTCTCTCTAAGAGCCCGTGGCCGATTCCCCTGAGACGGGATCCTCTCAGGCAAACAGAACAATCTGGCACCCACAGCCGCAGCTCTGGGCTCTGCACCTCTGGTCCCTCGATGGGAGCCGACTAGCCTCCCCGAGGACGTCCTAAATACCATTTCTCAGGCTAGAGCCCCGTCTACGAGGCGCCTCTACGACCAGAAGTGGTCAGTCTTTGTTGATTGGTGTTCAACACGCAACATAGACCCTGTGGAGAGTGACGTATCTTCCATACTGTCTTTCCTCCAAGAACGCTTGGAAATGGGGCGCTCCCCTTCCACGCTTAAGGTTTACGTAGCAGCCATTGCAGCGTTCCACGCTCCTATTGCTGGCCAATCGGTGGGACGAAACGGGCTTGTGATCCGTTTTTTGAGAGGTGCTAGGCGTTTGAATCCTCGCCCTCTCACTATTCCCTCCTGGGACCTCTCGTTGGTCCTCAGGGCCTTGAAAGGAGCCCCATTTGAACCAATGGGTTCAGCCGACCTCAGGCCCCTAACGCTAAAAACCGCTCTGCTACTAGCACTAGCATCGGTAAGCGTGTTGGCGATTTGCAGGCCCTCTCCGTGAACCCTGCATGCCTCGAATTCGGGCCTGGTGACTCTAAGGTCGTTCTGAAACCTAGGCATGGCTACGTCCCTAAAGTGCTCTCAACTCCGTTTAGAGCTCAGGTCATCTCGCTCTCTGCTCTTCCTCCCTCGGCGGACGAACCAGAGCTGCAGCTACTCTGCCCAGTCAGGGCATTGAGGACCTACATAGACCGATCACAGTCTTTCAGACAGTCGGATCAGCTCTTTTTTGTTTTGGCGGCCGCACCAAAGGGTCTCCGGTCTCGAAACAACGCATTTCCCGTTGGATAGTGGATGCTATTAACCTGTGCTACTCCTCACTGGGCACTAATTGCCCCATAGGAGTCAGGGCCCACTCCACTAGAGGAATGGCTTCCTCGTGGGCTTGGTCCAACGGAGTTTCCATCCAAGACATCTGTGAGGCGGCCGGCTGGTCTTCGCCGTCCACCTTTGTCAGGTTCTATCACCGATGTCCCGACCTTACAAGCTCGGGTCCTGTCGGTGTGATTAGCGGCCTCCAACAGTCCCGCTTCACGCCACCATAGGAAGTATCTTCCTTCAGTGTAACCATGGGTTCGGTTAGGCTTTGCCTCCGCTTGTCCTTTTGGCCCCCTCTGGGTTGGCCAAATGCAAGCTATATCGTTCCCAGCCGTGGCACGGCGTGGTTGAATTCGTTCCCATACGCAGTACGAGTGAAGTATCGAAAGGGAACGTACTCGGTTACTAACGTAACCTCGGTTCCCTGAGATACGGAACGAGTACTGCGTCACTTGCCGTGCCACGAGGCTGCGGCTCAGGGTCGTCGCTTCAGTCGATTGACACTGAAATCCTATGGCGAAACGCCTGCTTATATAGCCCTATACCCCGCCCATTTCGGCGGGAATATTCGCGCGCTTTGTCGCCATAGGCCGCGCAGCTATGCCGCGCCGCATTGGTTCAACAACTTGTCTATGAGTGAACCAATGACGGTGCAGTTACACTGCGTTATTGAAAAAGGCTTCAGCAGCGGGGAAAAAGGGAGACCTTTCCCCATACGCAGTACTCGTTCCGTATCTCAGGGAACGAGGTTACGTTAGTAACGAGTACGTTATTATTGTGTGCGCACTTACTCTTCTTCGTTTGTTGATTACAATAGTCCAGACAGCCCTCCGACAAACAGCGCCCGTGCTGTGTCTGCAACCACTGCGCACTTTTGTCACTACTAGAATGTTGTGCAGATACAGATTGTCCGAAATAAATACATGACTAAAGTAAACCCATTTAAAACTGTATTATATTACTCAAAATCTAGACTGCAATTTAAAGAAATAGAGAAACATTATGTAATGTGTTTGACCAATTACATCATTGAAAAACCCAGGTGATTTGATTCTACAAATAAATTAAAAAGTACACATAATAATGCTTCCAAATCTGACCTTTTGTTAGACATTTAGATTTGACTTAAGTCAAACATTCCAATAGAGCATAATACAGTATACAGGCCTTTGTTCTTTTTGATACTTATATCTTTGTGCATAAGTGTTGAGGTCATAATATTTATTAATGGCTATACAGAGTAAATGTCCACTAAAATGAACCATATTACGCTCATTAAAAAATGGAAAATGAACAAATGAATGATATTCTTTTTTATTTGCACTGATTAAAATTACAATGACAAACTCCAAACTGGTGCTAACTCCAACATCTCAAAGGCAGGACAAAGGCTCCCAACTGTTCTTCCATTTGGTCCCACTGTTTCAAAAGAGAGAAATATATGAGAAAATGCAATCATATGAGAAACTGTTTTAATCTTGTCTTATTCACTATCCTATTTCCTATCCACTGCATATTCAATGCAATTTTCACAGCTGATATAAACTATTTCAGTGCTGCTAAATCTGCACAGTGCCATCTGTGTATAAAAGCCATAAAATCCAATAGCACTGTGTATACAATTTTGAATTCAGTGCATTCTTACCACAGTAATTTGTACATATTCATATTTCTTTAGCATTATATAGATGTATTCTGCTACTTTTGTTTTATTATTCTACTACAAAGATTTGTATCAACCGAGAAAGAAAACATAACCAAGTATTGCACTATAAAAGTACAACCAGATTCTGAAAAAGTTGACAGTATTGAAAATGCAAAAAAAAAAAAATTCTGTTCACTCTGTACTATACTGAAAACACATTATAACAAATAACGTCTTTGAGTATTTCATTATTTTAGAAAATATACACTAAATTTAAATCTGATGACTGCAACACAGTCAAAATATTTGCGACTGTTTACCACTGTTTATGTAACATCACCTTTTTTTTTAAATAACATTTCATAAGCTTTTGGGAAGTAAAGATGCCAGTTGGTTCAGTTTAGCAAGAACACTTTTGCCCATTCTATTATACATGTCCTCTGAGTTTTTAATCCAAGCAGACTGTGGTTTGTCATTGTCCTGCTGGAAAATGCAAGGACTAGTGTGCTAGCAAATTACTGTGAAACCAAAAAATTTATGTATAATGTCAAATGTATAAAATGTACTAAAACACAAATGTTAGTCCGGACTTTTAGGTGTGAAACTGCCCTGAGACGTTTTCACTACTCCAGCCCAGCGGGAGTGTGCTTCACTATCTTATGCCAAAGTTTGCAACCATTATATTTTTACTAATACTGTGAGACCGTAATACCGTGATCTTTTTTCTAAAAGTTATCATACTGTGAACATCTCAAACCGTTACACCCCTACTACTTTTTATTTAACCAGGTGAGCTTTTAAAGAGCACATTCTCAATAGAAATGGCGACCTGGCCAAGATAAAGCAAAAGGTGCAGGATGACAAAGAAGTTACACATGAAATTACACAAAATTACACATTAATTGCACGGAGGGATAGAAAAAGAAAGAAATACAGATAAGATACAGGATGAGAGGGCAACACAGTAAAGGTGTAGGTATATGTACAATTATTGCAGCACAATCAAACAGAGAGGTAGAAGAAGTGGGTGAATAAAGTGACAAGGCAACTACCTTAGTAGTAAATTAACACTGGGCGTAATTGTCCAAGTCAAATGTAGCGCAAATGGCATATACAATGAACAGGCAGAAGCTCTAATAGACTCCTTAGGAAATTAAAAAAAAAAGTACTGACTGCTGAGTATTGTTAATCACAACTTTTGTCAACCAGGAGCTAGTAGGAAAGTACCTGAGCATTAGGAGAAGGTTGCAGAGTTTATGGTTAGTGATCTAGTACATTATTTATCCTTACTCAGTCTTCATCGGATGAATCAATGTCATCATGGAGGTAAGGAAATTCCTCACAAACTGCTTCTCCATCTTCCTCATCAATTGAGAGAACACTTGGATCCACCACAATCTGCCTGTGATAAAGTGAACACAGGTTAAATGAAATGATAAATATCTTGCATCCTCACTTTCTCAGTCCTGTTGAGCTCATAAAATGACACCATTTTAGTAACTAAATATTTTACTTTGTAACTTTCACACAATGCAATATCAAAAGTATGTCTACAAAGAAAGATTAAGCTATTTTACAAGGTACAGTACAAGACAGGGACCAAACATGAGCACCCACCTATATTTTGACTTCACCTCACTCATTTGATGTTGTAGGTCACTCAATCTTGCCAACATAATGCAGCACAGTCCCTCGTATGCCTCCACAGACATGTTAGTAGGACAGACTTAAAACGTTTTAAGATTGGTTAGGGGCAAATGTATCCTACTGCAGCTTTTTACAGACACATACAATGTCCATATTTCTGTCCTGATGATCTTTGCTAGGTTAATGTATCAGCATTAATACCAGTCATTAGCTCATTCATTGAATATGGCTACATATATCTTAAGTAATTTTATGCATATATTGCATGTATATGCATGTATTTTTTTTAGACCAAATGGCATGAAAAAGAAAGACCTGTTAGTGTTTACTCCACAAACCTGTCAAATTATACAGTATCTCAGAGACAGTAATGAATACTTACTCCCTTCTTTCAAGTCACCTCTGACCAACTTTATATCATCACCTAATGTCTTGGAGACACCAGCCAGGAACTGCCAGTGTTGTTTCATCTCTTTAATGAGAATAGTCTTTTCTTCTTTTAAACGAGACAACAGCATTATCTTGTCAAACACAATCTTCTTTTGTCTCAAGGGCACAGTGGATTCTGTAAAGATAAATACTGGTAATAGCAAAAAAGACAAAAAGATTGACCGACAGTGAAAGGCCTTGCAATGTGATATAAAACTACATACCGTATTTTCCAGACTATAAGTCGCACCGGAGTATAAGTCGCACTTATATTTCAAGGCCCTTTAAATAAACACTTTACTGGTCACCAAAGGCATGGTTATAATTTATGCTTGTCTACTTACAACTTAGATGTTTAAATGTTCATTGATATTTACAAATAGTTAAAATGAGTGTTTCCCCAAGTGCCAATATAGAATAGACCAGCCAGACAAGTAAAAAAACTGTGACTAATAGTCCGTAAAATACGGTAATAGTGGTAAACAGATGCACTACAAGTCATTTGTCCCAAGCCATTTAGCATTTTAAATGCTTATATCACAAAAGTGATGCATCACTCTAAAAAGCATTTGAAGTTATTTTGTGAAGTTGTTTAATTATCTTTAGGTTGCTATGTAATTGTTTGTGGTTGTGTTGAACTAGTTCTGTTACAAACTTTGTCAGCACATTTGAATTTAAAAAAACTAGGATCACTATATTCTCAATAATAAAAAAAGCAAATAAAACAATTTATTTAAAAAAAAAGTATCGTCTACCATGCCCCTCACACTGGGAATGATTTACAGAGAGAACTCAAGATTGATGCTTTGGTTCCTTTAGGGCATTTTAAATCCATGCCACATTAGAGGATAAACTCTCGCCAAAATTTAACCTATAATGTTTTTTTTTTTTAAATGTATTCGAGTCAACCGTTTCATTAATAGCATAATTAGGATTGTGGCGAGTGGGGCGGGCCGAGGGACGCGGGAACAAGGAGTGAGGCCGGCGGAATGATTGGGAAATCAGTGACACCTGCGCCCCACCGCCGGTCTCGAGTCCAACGTAGGAGATGGAAGGACATAAAACTGGAGCGACGACCGTGAAGGACGAGAGAGGACCAGGCCTGGGATTTTATTTGTGTTTTGCTTTTTATTTGTGCGCATCAGTCGTCCGTGAGGGGCTGGTGCGCTGTTTTGTTTATTTTGGAATTATTAAAATGACATTTGATTGTCCACCGGTTCCCGCCTCCTTCGTCCCGATGATTGTGAAGGTTTTATTATTACAAGGATGTAAAAGCCACGTTTAAAATTTATATTGTAGTCTCATTGGGTCTCATTCATGAAACACGAGCAGAACGAATTTGTGTAAATCGTGTGTAAAGAGGTTCTGGCGTAAATTTTCGGATTCATTAAAATGTTCATATTTTCCAAATGTTAGTTGGTACAAAAGAAATCTACACCTGCTCCCAGCCACGCGTAAATAGTGCGTTTACATCCGAACGTTTTGCTCATTAATAAGCTGCATTTTAATTCACCTTAATCAGTAAATATGTACACAGCATTTAAAAAAAAATATTATATATAGTAATTGCATATATTTTTTCTTTTTACTTTTATACCAGTAATAGCATCTGCAAACGGAACACAAGTCCGCAAGTCTTTTTATATATATGCTCATATATAGTTGTCAGTCGGTTTTAATGGGCGGGATTTATGGTAATTGAGAGATGAGCGTGCACGCGCGTCCCATTTACGACTGATTGGAATTCATTAACACACACACACATTTCACTATCACATCTGACATTTACGAAGTATTTGTGAATCAGGAGAAGAATTTTCGGGAATGTCTCTTTACGCGCAAATCACTCACATATTTACTCGTATATTTACGAATGTTTCATGAATGAGACCCAATGTTCGGTCAAATGGCCGTTTGAATTGAAGTGATAGGGGCATTGCTATGATGGCATCAAAACTGCTATTCCTAAAACACTAAAAAGGCTCAACATAACATTAAACTTTTCTCTAAGTATCACCAGGGCCTCTACACATGAACTAAAGCATTGAGAACATTGTTTGTGTACACAGAGTTTACTAAAAATAAATGTTTTTAACAACTCAACGTAGCCGTTTTTCTCTCCAGCCGCCTCTATGTTGACAGTCCAAAAGTGTCGATCTCCGAATGCAAATGAATAGACTCCATATTAGGAACTACAAGGTCAATATTGTTTTTCACTAACGACAAAACAACAAATTACCATGCATTTATATGGAACTAAGCTTTAGGAGCTTTTTCATGTTACTCTCCTCCCTGTTACTTTGCAATCAGAGATCGACACTTTTTGACTGGCAAAATGGCAGACACCGGAATCACGAACTGCAAAAATTATTTTTACAAACCTTGCATTTTTGTAAACTTTTTGAACACAAACAATGTTCTCAATGTTCGAGTTCATGTCTAGAGCCCCTGGTGATAATTTGAAAAAAAGTTTCATGTTATGTTGAGCCTTTTTAGGGTTTTAGGAATAGCAATTTTTATGCCATCATGGCAGTAACTCTCACTTAAATTCAAATGGCTATTTGACCGAACAATGAGACTACAATAAATCTTAAACGTGGCTTTTACCAAATTGCTAATACTGAAAAGGTTGACTCGAAAACATAAAAAAAAAAAAACACGTAGGTTAAATTTTGGTGAGAGTTACACTTTAATTATTTTCTGTTGAATGTGCTGTAATTGTTATTCTTAATAATGTTTCTTGTAATTATATTTTACATCTTCTGTCCACAAGGCTCAGCTGTAAAAGAGACCAAGGACTCAGTCTGATTCTCTCTTTATAAATAAATGTAACATAAAACTTAACTACATGGAATCTAATTGTGCACTATTGTGGTAAGTGAAGACAAAGACAACTTAAATACTGTGTTGACAATAATATTTCCTGTTCCAATCTCTACCTGTTTCCCAAGGCCATATTGAAAAGTCTTGTGCTAAAAGGGTGTCTGCTGGATCCACAGCCTCTGCATTTGAGACCAGAGCATTGTATGATGTTATGGCCTCTTCTAGTTTGCTCTTCTCTTTAGCAATGGCAGATCGCTTGCGTCGCCTGTCTTTGTTGCTGTCTACAAGGAGGTAACACATGAACACAGATCTCAGAAAAATATAATTTTAATAAAGTACACACATTATGACATTTCCATTCAGATTTATAGATTACTTTCACAAGAATGTGTAGGATCCTACAAAATGAATAAAAAAAAACTCAATCACAAACCTGTCTCTCTGTACAACTCCATTTTCTTTTGGTGGATTTTAAGGACCAAGCCTTCCATTAGACGCTGCAGCCCCTGTGGATCATGTGAACTGATGGTACTCGGAGCTGTTTGCAAACAAAACGATAAGCTTACAAACGTAATATTAAAAAAAGTTATAACATTCAAATTTCACAAATGGAGGGGCGTAGGAGCGGGTGGGGAAGGGGGGACATGATCCCTAGTGGCAGTTAACCTAGTGGTCCCACCCAATAAAAACAACAATTGTTGAATAAAATGAGTCCCCCTCAATATCAAACTCATTCCTACACCCTTGCACACATGACATGATTTCTTTAGATTTAGTAACAAACTTACTTGATGCTGCCCACAATTGAACATCTGTGACCCACTGCTGAAGATCTTCACTTGTTTTGTTCAGGTGGGATTTGGTCATCTCAATCTCCCCTGCCACCTCAGCTGTTCTCTGTAATGTCTGTAACATACATGAAGTTATAGTTATAATGCAAACAGTGTTGGGTCAAGTTCTTGAAAAGTTTATTTTAGTTCATTTTCTGAGTTCACAAGTTTTGGGAAGTCCCTAATAAAAGGTCTCATATTGTAACCTTTTTTAAATATTTTTTTTACGTTTTTATGTACTTATGAAGTTATATTTGCAGTTATAAGTATCAAACACCAAGTAAATAGCGTTTTGCAAGCTCTTTTCTCAGTAGCTCTGCTAAAAACAGGTCGATTTTGGTCTGTCTAATTAATGTTCACGAGCCTTTCTTCTGATTTGCCGATTTGAAAGACGCACAAGCAGGCAGTCACTGGGAACAAGCTGTAGTGTGTGTGCAGTGACTGAAGGAGGAGCCTAGGCATTTGTGACATCTCAAAATGCAGGAATTCAAAACGGCTCGTTTTCAGGCACAGCTTCTAAATCTGTTCTAAATATAGGCAGTGTGCGTTTGTCTGACAATCGTCAGTGTAGACACTTACAAGGTAAATACGTAGCACCTAGACCTTCATTATGATAATAAAAGCCAGAAAATGTCGATTTTGACAATATGTGACCTTTAAGACAAAATTATCAGGTATATGGAGTTCATATCTTACCGGTGACCATGATTGATATTCTTTACTCTTGTATTTGTTTATAGGACACTGTTAAGATATGAACTCCATTTACCCAATTATTTTGTCTAAATTAGGACTTCCCAAAACTTGTGAACTCAGAAATTTAACTAAAATGAACTTTTCAAGAACTTTACCCAAACACTGAATGCAAAGGTTAATCTAAATTAGAATTAAAACAAAAAACATAATACCAAATGTACCTTAACATCTTTGAGCAAGATAATTCTGAAGATTTAACTTTTTCCTTAGGTTCCATCCACGAACATGGATAGTGATCATATCTGTGCGTGCTGAGAAAAAAAAAATGAACAGATCCATTTTAAATATTGCACATATTTAACAATGACTTTAATTAAACCCAACGACTCACCAGATTTGGTCATATATTTTGTTGTCAATGCAGCACGAGACATAAATGAATTGACTGCTTCCACTTCCTCCCGACAGTCAAACCTGCATTAGTAGGAAATATAAAAAAGTTAAGGAACAGATCCATCGGGGTACGAGTGGCATAGTGGTCAAAGTTGCTGCATTAAATTACGATATGGACATTTAACCTGTCTATGAGAATAATCCAATGACAGGTTTATCAGTAGATACTCTAAAGCAGGGGTCTCAAACCGGTTCCACAGAGGGCTTAGTGTATGCTTGTTTTTGGTCTTTCCCTTCAATTAGTGACCAATTAAGATCCTAACCAATTAGTGACCTACTCAGTCTGGTACAAGGTAAAAGAGAAAACCTGCATACACTAGGCCCTCAATGGAACAGGTTTGAGACCACTGCTCTAAAGTTAAAACTCACCAGCTCCCTCTTGGTTGCGGCCACCCCACTCCACCTGTGTGCATAATCATTGCAGCATTGTATCAAAATTACTCATATAATAATCATTATGTATTTAGAATTAAAAATAAATATATAATCAATACAATTACCTCACATTTGGTTGAATGACCTTTTGC
The DNA here is from genome assembly GCA_028476615.1 of Culter alburnus. Taxonomy (NCBI): domain Eukaryota; kingdom Metazoa; phylum Chordata; class Actinopteri; order Cypriniformes; family Xenocyprididae; genus Culter; species Culter alburnus. The sequence continues at coordinate 91,352 of JAOTNS010003915.1, forward strand.
ATGCATAACTGATAAGAATGGTCGCATTTGCAAAAGATACTCTAGATCAGGAAAGGCCTCACACACTCTTTTTAAGTATGGGTAATATTTGCACATTACATCAATCTTTTGTGTCTTGCCAAGCTCTTTTTGAAGATAAAGAGGGTATGCAAACACTTCTCCACGGTACATCTGTAGTCCTGTTACAAAAGAGTTAGTTCAGAATTCTAGTATAATCAAAGACAAGAAAGTCTTGGTTAGCTTGGGTTCATCAGAGTGCTGAACCTACCATTCAAAAGAATGCAGTGTCTACAGACTGAAATCATCACACCCTCTTCATCAAGTTTGGATTGAGACTTCTTGTTAGACTCACTACCAGCTTTAAAGTGAGTTTCCACAAATGGGTCGGCCTGGTGACTAAGAGAATATTTCACAAACAATTATTATTGTTGTTAAATCATCATCATCATAGATCATCATAGATGACCTGTAAGTTGTACATGATAAAATTGTCTCTTATGACTGAGGCATTAATTGATTATATTTTTCCATAACTTACAGTTTTGATTTTGTCTCTAATAGTTTGCAAAAACTCTGCAACCTCTTCATTTTTGGCAAAGAAGGTTCCGTCAAAATATGGATTTTCATTTATCCTACAAAAATACAAAAAACACTGAATGGACTCTGACAGGTTTAGGTTTGTTTTTTTTAAAGATAAATTACTTTGTTAACTTACCCGTTGCGATTAAACCTGTACATTTTCCTGTTCCCATCAAGAGACACTGCCAGCATATCCTGACTGCAAGCTGGGCAGGAGAAATGGTCATCTCCAAGAAGTGTTTCCATCTCATGTCTACAGTACGTCCATTCCAGAAAACTGTGCTGAAAACAGTCCACTGATATTGTACCAACCTAGTAAACATAAAATAGACTAGTTATGGTGAGAGTTGCTTAAGAAGTAACAGATACATTTTTGCATTGTACTATACAGTACAACCTGACTTCTCCTAATCATGATTCCACAACATTTCCTTTCCTTGCACATCTAGCCACAACTTTCTTATTTATAAAACAAACCTTTTTGTCAATGGCTATAACCCCCCTCACCCATTTATCCTCTACATTATTACATTTTGTTTAAATCTTACTTACTCTGCCAGAACGCATTGAGCGGCTTTGCAGCATTCTCACAAAGGCCTGTCTGGATAGGCCAGGTGCTGTGACTTTAAAGTCTTCAAAGGTACTGAACAGGTCGACAGTGTAAACTGTTTGAAACTCAATGGTTCCAGGCCAGTACCCATTTAATATAAGGTCTTTGACCTCAGGTGTCCACGATTTTAGGCAAGACTTACAGGTTACCAAAGGAAGGGAGAGATCATAGCGACCTGTTGGGTCAAACAGAGATATTCATCACAAACCATACATTCAACTATACAAAGCCTTTGTACTTGCTTTACACATTTTATGTTGTAAGTTAAACAAAGGTAAGCACCATTAATATTTATGAAGATAATGGCACGACCAGCATTCACTGAAACATCCTCAGCACCACAACAGCAAATCTTGTTGGGCAAAGCGATCGGTAGGAGACAATCTGGAAAAACAGACATCAATATTAATTGTAACAGTTTACACTTGATATGTAATGTAATCCAATCCATATAGCGGTCACATACCTTGCTCACTAACTACATGTTCACCAGTGCTGTCTTTTGTAACGATGCATTTCGGTGACATGGCTTTGTAAAAGCCTCCCACAAATGACTCCCTGTTGTGTAGAACATACTGGTGATGCACTGACACATCACAGTTACTGCAATACAGTTCTTTGGGGAGGCAGTCTCTGCATCGAATAACAGCCTCTTCCACATGACACTGTTGGCAAGCTTGTTGAGGTGTCCTTCCGCTTATTAACATGGCTTGTAAAAGATGTGGTCTTGATTTTTGCCACTTTTCGTCACGTAGTTCATGCCGCAAACCCCAGGTCCGTATGCTGTAAGTTTCTGATGGATAAATGTCTGGGCTGTCTAAGCTCTCCTTGAGTTCTTGAATATTTTTGTCTTTAGAGGAGAGGGATAAATGGGGTTAAAGTATTTCAAAGTTTTTTCCAGCCCTGTACTAAATGGCGTCAGCCATAGAATTTTCATATCCTGTAAAATACAAAATTAGTTATGTACATATATTGTATCTGACATTGTCTCTTACCAATCAATTGAAGTGTCTCCTCAAACCGTCGAGGTGAAGTGCCTGTGTGGGAATACATACAATAGGTACACAATACAATCAGCAAGAATACATGCAGTGCTAAAATGTACAACAGTTGTGCATGTTGTTAGTTATAAAAAATAATAATAGTATATTCTCACCATCTGTTGTATCAGCAACGTCTTCTGATGAATCTTCATATTGAGGTCGTGTCGACCTCATTCGACATTCAGATGTGACTGGACAATCATATGAAAACTTTAGAGAATGTCTAAAAATTCATGACAATTTAGAGGAATGCCGCTTATAATTGACATAACACATACTATCTCTTGAGGGAGTTCTCAATAGTCGATTCTCAATAGTCAATCGTCCCAACTGGTCCCTCTTTCTCCACCGCACTGAGTCAATGTTCTTCCTCCTACATTTGGCCTTACATGGATCCTTCTGGAATAAATGTACGGATTAATAAATTGCAGCTAAATGAAATTGTACTCATTGAATTGTATAGTCTAGTATGGAAATAAATGGCAACAGTTATCATTTTTATAATTGCATCCGTTTTGAGAATGTGTCTAGACATTTATTTATATTTGAGTAAATCCAGTTCATATTTGGGTTCAGATGGGTAACTTAAATCTATGCTCAAAAGCATTTCTCAAGAATATATCTGTAAAGGTTATTCATTGGAGTCTATTAAATATAACAAAAATTGATATCTCACTAGAAAGGCACCGCAAATGTTCATGCAGCAATGTCCAACATAACATTAACCTATAACAGTTGTTCCCAACATTTTTATGTGACTGTAGCCAAAGTACCTCTTTAGTACCCTAATATAAATATGCCTACGTGTCTTGAATTATGGGCCTACAGCTGTTGTGAAACACTGATCTAAAACGCTTATAATTGTTATTTGGCTACCACTCGTTTGGGCAAACATAACGTATATTCTTCTTGCTTACCTTTCATGTACTTGTCTCTTAATTCGGAACTAATTATATCAATTAGCCGACTATCAACATAATCGTCCACGTCTCCAGTGAGTGTAGAAACGTTAGGCCCATCAAGAGGAATCTGTTTCTGTAGTCTTTTCCTTTTGCCATGTCACGTCTACTCCAGAAATACGCAATTTTACGTTTGCTTATTTTTAGATGTTGTCTATTCAATATATCGTTCAACTGTTTACCTCTCGGATTAAACTCGCAGTGGGTATCTTCATATATGCCGCCCGCGTCATAGATAGATATGGCCCGCGTAACTTGCGCGTAAACCCCACTTCCGGAAAATTAGGGTTCAGGTTCAAATGGCATGATTACAACCTTATTCCCGTTTCATTGAATATATTAGCTAGATTTCTATTCTTCCAGAATGTACAAAACATATAAAAAACAATAAAAAAAATATAAAAAACGTATGTACATTAAATTTTTATATTTTTTTTATTGTTTTTTATACATTGTACAAAACATATAAAAAATAAAATGTATATGTTACATTTACCTGTGATAAGCGAATAGGTATATTTTATAATTGTTTATACAATTGGCATAATTTAAATTGCGAGCTGTCAACGAAACTGCTGGAGTAACATCCTGGCCTGACAACAGATTACCCTGTGGTGTGTCTTCAGCCTGTTAAATCCTCATTAAATCCTCGTTTTGTTGTTGCTGTAGTTTTTGGTGTTTATTTAAAGAAGACAACACCCTTACAAAAAAACACATGAATTTCACATGTGAACGCATGTGATCACATGTGGATGCATGTGAAGTGTATAAAAACCACATGTAATTTAATTGTGACATATTGCTATATTTCAACATGTGAAATCATGAATCACATGTGAACGCACATGTGAATCATAGGCGTAATTTAACCCCCCATCCCCCCGTAAATAATCAAAACTGGCCAGTGCAACCCCCCCCCCCCCAAAAAAAAAAAATAAAAAATCTTATCATAATGATGAATGAAAATTATTAACTTAGATCTCAGCCCCCCCCAATGTGGAACCCAAAGTTACACCCTTGGTGTAAACACACGTGTGAATGTGAAGTGTTTAAAACCACATGTGATCACATGTGCTTTTCACATGTAAAATGCATTTGTTTTTTGTTTTCTGTAAGGGGCAGTTTTGCCCTCAGGCCCTTGCCTGGAAAACCTGTCTGTTGCTAAAGCCAAACCTTCCATGGGTGCTGCCTGCTAACCCTAAGCATTGAACAATAAAGTACATGCACAATTATGTTTATTGTAGATGATGTGCACATCGCTTCCTAAATATAAAGGAACTGGACAATATATTGTGAGGTATTTTGGAAGTTACTCAAATTTCACTATTTTTATTGCTTTGCTAAAATGTTCAGACACAAATGAATGTGTATCTTCAGTATTGGTCACTCAGACTGAATGAAATGCATCAACTTCTGTGTTGGAGAGAACAGATGTATTCTGTAGCAGGTTGGTGGAGTTTTATGCACACCATTGTATTTCAAGATGCTAAATATCTCACTGGTAGAGGAACATTGTAGAGTTTTTCCTCATTCCTCAACTTCTAGAAGACTTTGTTGGCTGTTAGGTTGAGGATTATATAAATTCAAAACAGAACACAACCAATGTGAATACATATGCGGAGTGTCCACGCATAGTGGTTGAAAATATATATACAGGTGCATCTGAAGTCAGCACATGATTGTGGTTGTACTGAACCAGATTGAGAGATAAAAAGTCTTTGCAAATGCTTCTCAGGTTGACATTTCTGTATTAGAAAATCTGTATTCGAATTTTTGAGATACCATATCTTTGATTTCTATAGCTGCATTAACACACACACACACACACACACACACACACACACAAAATGGGTTACCCAATTTTTCAGCATAATCAAATTCTAATGTTCAATCCACACTTTAAGTGTTATCTTGTTGATAACAGGGTACGAGATGGTCTGATTCTTTTCACAGCTCATTCAACATGGAAGACTTAAGTCAGAACATATATGCAATGATTACATATATTCACACTTAACAACTTTGATGGATTCACAGGACCCTAACTACAATTTGCACTGAGATCCCTGGCATAGTATAATAGTAAGAACACTTACAAATATGAAATGTGTCCCCTCCAACATCTCATTTAGTCCAACGCCCCAGTGGCAGTTCTAGAACATTTCAACTGGGGGGCCAAGCTGGGGCCAGTTGTACTGTTAGGGGGGCCAGTTACAATATACATTATTGTTTAGGCTGGCCACATGCAGGGGGTCCAAGCTTGTTCTCACAGGGGCACTAAATACAGTACTTTTTTGCTAGAATAATTTGCAAACAATTATTTTCCTTAAAATATTTTGAATGCATTTGGCTTAAAGGCCATTTGTCACATTATCACTCCATTTAAATTGAGAGTGGAAACAGCTAAATACGTGCTAATAAACTGTAAGTCTCATTCTGTATTTCAGATTTATTTTACAAGACGACTGATACCTTGTCCAAATTTGCAATTGCTGCAAAAATGACAAAGTTTAACATGCATTACACACAACCAATGGATCTATTTTAAATGTGTGCAACATACTTATGTGATTTCGTTAGGATACAGCAATTCTGTTTATTCAGTTCACATTAGAATTAAAAATTCTGATTTAGACAACTTGGATTCAGTTATTGTGAAGCGTGAACGCACTCAAGTCGGACGTTAAAGATTACAATTTCAGAACTACGCTTAGAATAGCCTGGCTAACGTCAGACATCGTGCGCGCAAGGCAGCAGCAGCATACAGTCACGCCTACGCGCATAAAATACTGATTCGAGGATTTTAGCGGGAGACCTTGGCGGCAATCGATTATTGTGACATCACACGTCTGGACCAGAGTGCATTCTCGCCCATCGTGACTGCAGACGATCACGAAAAAATCGATCAACCGAACACATTAAGAAGTAAGTACAATTGTTCTACATTTCGACAGCCTGCTTTACTGATATTGGGGTCCGGAAGGTCGGGGCATTTTTCATTTGTTTTTATTAAAAGCTGTGTGTATTTATCCAGGTATGCCGGGAGGTAAGAAGAACCAACGTCAGTGTGTTGCTTGCCAGCATTTAATATATGTTGCATGCAAAAATGCCCTCACTGCAAAGCACAGCAGCCTTACAAGAAAAGACTGATTGATGCCAGAACCAAGTTTGCAGCTCAGAAGTCTGAATATGTCAAAAACATAAAGAAGAACTGTAACCAAACCATGTGCTAGAGTCAAGCTTCAAAGTGGTAAGTGGTGCATACTAATAAGAATGCAATTTACTGTAAAGTTTGACTTTTGAATTAAGATTATTCTGAACATTTTAATCTGCATGGTATGTAAGTATACTTACACTGAAAAAAAGGAAAGCTGGGTGTGAGATTGACATAAAAATATTATGTTGATTTACAAACTATATTGTGTTAAACACCAAAATACAATAACTGTTAAACACAATATAGTTATGTTAATCAAACATAATATTTTTATGTTAATCTGCAACCGCAACTGTCCATTTTTTCAGTGTACCCACATTTATTTTTTACCCAAATACTCTTAGTTGGTGAACTCACATGTTGTGAAATATCAGTATTACTGTAATTTTTTTTTTAAACATTTAGCTACTCTAAACATGTGATATGTATATTTAATTCACTGTACTCGACTTTATTAGGTGCATTCATTTTCAACTAAATAATGAACTCTTGGGGTTTACATTGTATAGGCTAGCTGTATCATAGCCTGATCTCACCCCAAGGTGTACATCTAACATAATGTTGTGTTTATTTTTCTATAGAGACACCAAATTAAAATTAAGTGTGCCAAGGTGGCGTGTAATAGGTACGCCTAACTTTTTTGTGTTTGATATAAACTAAAATCATAACTTTTTATTTATTTATTTTTGTATAGAATTTCCTCTCTTCTCAATTCCATGTTGCAAATCCTGCCTTGTCTGCCACTTCGCTGCTACTTGTAGGTCTGTGGGATGACAAGGGGCACGCACATGGTTCATCCAAACCATATGTCGCTTGAACCAACAACTTTTTCTCACTGTTCACCTTTATTCGGATCATGCACAGAATGTTTACGTCAGAGATCTCAAACTGGTTCCACGGAGGGCCTAGTGTATGCTGGTTTTTAGTCTTTATCTTCAAGTAGTGACCAATTAAGACCTAGACTGCCAGATGATGGGAGATCCTAACCAATTACTGACCTACTCAATCAGTTTTGTACAAGGTAAAAGAGTAAAACCAGCATACACTAGTCCCTCCGTGGAACTGGTTTGAGACCTATGGGTAACATTAACCGAATATACTTTAATAAAGGAGTCGCTGGAGAGTGACATGACAGGAGAGAGAATTTGATTTAAGTAAACAAAACCCTGGGCAGCGCAATGCCAATTCTGCACTGGTTCGTGCAGGTGGCCCAAGGAAAGTCAGACAGTACATGTTAGACTCGAACTTACGACCATCGTGACGCAGACTGTCCGGCAATGCAGCGACTTAGCCAACTATGCCACGCAGACCCCTGTACTTACAGTACACTATTATATTATGTAAACTTTTACCTAATCTTAACCCTAACCTCTGTAAGTTCTTGCCTAACCTTAACCGTTCACAATATAAAACTATGTCATTTCTATAGCACACAAAAATGTAATTTGTTGTATGAATAACACATAAATGTACAGTGTAATCCCGTGTTAGCAAGGGGTGAAATCGGGTTGCAGAGCCATATGTCCATTATGGAGATCATATTGCAGCTTTTCATATTCAACGAAGAAATAAGTAATACAATTACTAGTTTGTTACTAGTTTACTAGTGTACTTGCAATGTAATTTACACATATCTTGGTGTGATCACATTTTAGCTGGATCGCCTTGAAGCTGTTGGATACTACCCCATATTACTTTTGGGGAGTAAAAAAAAATCAACATTTACTGCAGATGTCATCAGCAGCATTGGGCTGAATCTTCACGAGGAGCTTCTGGGAAAGCTGAAGGAGGTCTTTGGGTCAATCCTGAAGTGTGAGTGAATGTTCAAAATCGAAACATGTATTTGGTGGTAATTACTGTACATTTATGGTTAATAATTTAATTTAGAATTTTCATATTTGTGATTTCTAAATGTTCATAATTATTGTCTGAAGTGTTTGTAAAATTGTTTCTGTTTCTTAAGTACACTCCCGAAATCTGGAGAAGGAGAAGGTAGCTGAAGTTGAAGACAGTATCCCTGCTAGGGAGTCAGCTGGTCAGGAAGAGGATATGATGCAGCAAGGTACAGACTGTTTTCCAGTCAACGCCACACTGACGTAGAAAGGGATCTGTGTGTATCTTATAGGTGCAAAAGATGTACAATGGGCTTGCAAATTTGAAAAAATGAATAGTTGTCCAAATTCTGTATTTCATATTAATATTATCTCACATTGTAACCATGTAAAACCAATTATTCTATTATTATTTTCAATTTGAAAAAGAATTGCTGCTACCCAGCCACACATCTTTAGAATCAGCTGTAGCATAGCTAAAATATAGACATTGATGGGTACCATAACAGTAATTTAGTTGTAATGCAGTGGATTTTTCATAAAAGGTCTCGTTCAAAAATGCAGGCCACGGTGAAAAAGTATTTGTCTCATCTCAACACAGGACAATCACAGCTGGTCAGGAACAGTCAGGTACAAATTCAAAATATTCCTGAAGATTCCCACGTCAGGACTTCTCGGGGCCTCTGGCCCAGGAACTGCTCTTTACTTTGACTTCTCTCAGTTTTTATCTATTTGGAACTGAACATCTTAGCCGATCCAGGTCTAACAGAAGACTGTTACCTCATCTTGATGACCATTGCTTTTCAACAGATTCAAGATGATCTGTAGTAACCTTATCTTGGTCACATTTGTGTCTCCTGTCCTGTTGGTAACCCATCCTGTTAGTATAAAGAGATAGTCATAGAATAAATAGAGTTGTAAGCTATAAGTTTGTCTATCTGCGCCTCATTCTGATTTTAAGAATAAGTTTAGCCATTGATGGACTCTCTGTGCCCTTTCTGTAAATCCTGCACACTGCACAGTCATCCTCTCAGTCATCGAGTGGCCTTGAATTGAGAAGAGAAGATCCCTCCTCTTTACAATAACAAGATCAACAGGCTTGTGTGTGTGATGTCCACACTTGACACTACCCTATGACCTAGTTTATAAGCTACAGGCCTCAGGGCCAGATGTACTAACGCTTTTGCACCCACTTTAAGGCGTATTTGTTTCGCAAACTGCGCATGAAAGCATGGCGAGGTATGCAAAACAGGCTGCATCGAGGTGGAAACGCAAACTGCCTGGCGCTGAAACTGAAAATGGCTAATAGCGCCTTCCGTGTAATGCATATGCATTTATGGGAGGATCACATAAAGATTAGCATGTTAGACATTTTAATTGGAAAATACAAAACCATGTGTGGACGAGTATAAATGAACATTTTAAGTGTTGCAACAATCCCGGTCACTTTTTTTAATATCAGCAATGGCCGGGTGGGTGAATATTATTTGTACAGTAGGATATAGACATCATTATAAAAAAATATCAATAGGCCTAAACGGGACCTATACAAAGTCCATTTACAATCACGACTAATTATCTTATTCAGACTTACTTTCATTTCTAATGTGATCTAAGCAGCTATCTTATCTATTCATTCCATGCATTCCACAGCAACCAGCGTTAATGCACAACCTCTTAAATTGTGGTACATGAATTTGTGTACTGCGGGACCTGCATCGTCTGTTAAAGCCAACTTTTTCTTCATAAAGTTTAAGGTCCTGCCATCTTTTTTCACCTTTTCCACCTATTTGGGGGTCGAGGATATTACAACATTGTTTGTAATTTCGGTCCAGATGGCATTCATTTGTGTCGGTGTGGAATTCCGGCCATGTATAATATTTAAATTCGATGCCTACTCATAAACAAGCAGATCATATCGCTAAATCTTTTTTCACCCTTTGACCTGACCGATAGAGAGAGAAAGAGGCCCATTCAATTGTTTAAAGGGCGCAATGTACGATGTAGTGGGCGGAGACAGGCGCAGACTACACAAACACCTGCAACCTACGTAAATATGAAGCAAGGTGCGGTCTCAATAAAAGTGCTTTCTGCGTCTTCTTCAAGGCGCAAATAGCGTTGCGCTCGCAAATGTACGTACATCTGGCCCTCAGTGTCTTAAATGACCCTGCAGAAAATCAAATAGGCCTCAAGATCCTAAATGCATAACACTCTCATCTAGTATACCATTCTAAACTGTTTGAACATTTGAACTGAATTCCATTTCTCAAAAGCATCACAGTAGTTCTTGAGATTTACAAAACAAACATTAAAAGTGAAATAAAATAATATAATACTGGTAAATTGAAACTGGCCATTTACATTATCCTAAATCTTGAAGTTGAATTGGAAGAGCACACATGTACAGTAACAGCCTTAGACAGAAACAATGACTGACAAAGAATCAAAGAACAGGGGCAGACTAAATATAAATACCGATAACGTAAACCAGGTGTGAGTAATGGAACTGAACTGAAGAAGCATAGGAAGTCCATAAATGCTGTGATAATCATGTCCAGGAAAAACTAAAAACCAGAAATGCAATATACTAAACTAAACACAGAGACAAAGGAAAAACCATAACCGGATTACACTAGACACAAGACAGGGAAACACTAGGAAAACCATTAATGGAATTCCATAGAAACAAGATACAGACATGCAGGGGAAACCATTACATGAACACTGCAACATCATCAGTATCCCTGGTTTTACTATTGATAGGTATGAGTTTGGTTGAAATGAACAATTTTGGTTTTATTCCATAAACTATTGACAACATTTATCTAAAATTAAAAATATATATTTATATTGTCATTCAAATCACGTATTTGCAGAAAATATCATCTGGTCAAAATAACAAAAACATGAAGTGTTTGTCAGACCTCAAACTATGCAAAGAAAATTAGTTAATATTTGTTATTAAACCACACAATTCTAATATGTTAACTTAGGAAGAGTTCAGAAATCAATATTTGGTGCAATAATCATAATTGTATAATAATAATTGTCTCAAAATAATTGGCTATCATGCATCTTGGCATGCTCTCCACAGTGTTTGACATTGATATTGGGTGATTTTATGCCATTCCTGGTGCAAATATTCAACCAGCTCAGCATTGTTTGATGGCTTGTGACCATCCATTTACTCTTGAAAGAAAATGCAGGTCTCAATATTTTCCTGAGCTCTAGGGTAATTATTCTGAGAGTTAATGTGGAGATCCATTTTCTGCAACTATGCTCTTATGAAACATGATCACATTGCCTGTATCTGTGAACTCTCTTTGTAATGTCCACCTATGAAAAATGTTGTTGTTATGTAATGGGTAGAACATTATATGACACTCTTCTTTTGTTATAAGGTCCTTGAAAGAATGACACTGTGGTGCTCACCCTTACCCCATGTGTGGAGGAAAATGAAACTGTGTGAGGATTCTGCTGGACAGATGCTGCAGTGACAGAATCCACAATGGATGTTGCTGAGTGTGAAGACATGGCACAAACAACATTCAGTGGTGATTTGGTTCAGCCTGCAGAGCACGGTAGGCATTCATTCACATTGGGTTTAGGCCCACTTTAGAACCATGAAAAATAAATGTAGAAAATAACCTATAAATACTGTTGTCCATCATAACTTGTTGCAGTCAAGGACACCAAAAAACACAGAAGTTGTCCCAAAAAAGAAAGGGAGAAAAAGTTGTCAAAAGACACGTAAGTATTGGAACATCTTGGCCCTTTACTGTGCTTGTCTTGCCAAAAAGTGAGACAGAGATCAGAGATCAA